>JAAXOA010000236.1:0-28892 GCA_036561885.1 Salina celebensis | reverse complement strand
CAGAAGACCTCAAAAAGAATAGAGAACTATAGAGGATCTGCTTATTTGAAGTTTTTGCTTCTTCATAGATAGTTTTTCAATCACACAAAAGCTTACAGTTTTACACTTTTTTGCTCTCCGATTGTTTGGGAGTTGGCTTTTTCAATGTTTTGAGTTCCTATTCAGAAAAGATGTGCTAGGAGAGAGAAAAACAGTGAAAAGTGGGGAATTTTCTAACAGCAACGAGCTCACAGTTTTCTTCAACGAGTTCGTACATGAATGATAGAATGTGTTTTTTAATGAGTTTCATCTCGTCTCTCATGAACATTAAATTCTTTATCCGTATGAACTCCGAGAATCTATGGGAATCAAGCATAAAATGAGACCCTTGGTGCAAAAACAATTTGAGGTCCGACTGTTTCCATGATTTTTTCGAAAATGCATTGGATTTTGCATATAAAATTTCAAACAAACAACCACTCAAATTGTTTTTGCACCAAGCATCTCAATTGTACAATAAAAGAACTTGTTGTAATAGTTAATACTTATGGAGCTCTATTATAGTATGAGACAGAATTGCGTGTCGATGAAACTATAACAACATTCTGAGATATAGTAGTTCCAGATTTTTTTTGTGTTTGGAAAGTTTTTAAGTTCGTTTTGTATGTACCTACTCGTTTTGTATGAGTGAGTATCCTCCTACCATGCAAATGCCACATAGTTGATGACAAAAAATAAAATAAAACTAACTACAACGTGGTGCATGGAAAGCAGACGATAAGCTTCGACAATGATTAGTCGTTTGATTTTTCCACGAAATAGTTGTAGTACGTACACATTAAATAAGTAAAGACATGAGTGACTCAGTCAGATAAAAAAAATGCTGATGAAGAGGTTTGAAGTGGATTGGAGAGTCTCGACAAAAGGCAGAACGGAGAGTCTAGGTTTCATACTAATAAGGGGGTCTCATGACATCCTAAAAAATCCACGCTTTGTCATAGATTCCATTATTGGAAAGGTTGGGTGTGTAGGTTTCTCCAAAATCGATAAAGCCAATGTTAGGGACTAGTGGAGGGCTTATTGCTCCTTCCTCAATTATTTTTTCCAGCGGAAATACTTACGAACATGGGTGAAGGGTCCCCTGAATGGATTTCAGTCCCACACAGCATACGTTTCTACGTTTCAGGTCGAATGCACAAGAATATAGCGTTCGTTCATGATTGTACAATTATACCTAAATTTACTAGTTCTTCTTGCATGTCAATCGTGAAGGTGCCTATAAAGTGAGTGTTTGGTTAGGCGGAGTTTCGTATTATATAAAATGCACTATGGGCATTAGGTTGAATGGACATGTTTGGGGAGTGACGATGGCCTTCAAGCAGGTGCCCATCTAACCCTAACTTTCATCGTGTGTTTTTATGGCGTGTGGCATATCATTAGTGAATAACAGACTCGGTAATAGTTTTCATTGACCAATGTTTGCGCGACAATGGCAGTCCTGAAGGTGTGTGTCACGTGACAACTTTTGTCAGAAACATTTATGCATATTGTTTTATTTACTATAATATACCTACCTCCAATTTAGAAGATTGAGTAGCAGAACACCAAAAAACAGTTTTCACGTCTTTCGGTTGAATTTCTGGATGAATGCAATATTTAGTGTCTCCAAGAATAAGACTGAGCATAACACAATTACAGAATACGGCAATTTCCAATTTACGCACTAAAGAGCATATCTTGGATAGTAAACAAACCATACTACAGTATAAACTCAAAGAAGACCCATTGAGCTAGATACGTTACGTCACAAATACATGGAAGGATAAGAAAGTGATCTCATGCTTAAGAATTATAGATCTCAAAGTCAAAAGTAAAAACACACATAATATCTTCAGCAGGGCATGGAACTGTGGAGCAGATCGAGCAAATGTCAGCAAACACTGAATGCCTTTTAACGATTTGTGTGGATGATTGGAGGAAAAGCGTAGCTCTTAAAAATGGGATGGATCGAAGAGACCCGCTGTTCCTCACTTTTCCGTCAAGTTTAATATAAATATTAATAAATCATTTTGTAGAAAGTCTTGGGCACGGGTAAGATCAACTTGCTATCACTCAAGTTTAAAAGCCAAATGAACACATTCGTCGTTCATAAGAGTAAAACAAAAGAGGAAAGAAAGCTTTCAATGAATCTTGAAAGGCTGCACATTCTATAAATAAAAGAAGTGAAAGGTGATACGGTAAACTACAGGCGTGAAAGTAGTTCAGAGTTTCTATCAGAAATCGATTTACTTTTCAAACGCTATTTTTCTTGTTGAAACTAAATATTTCATTACGTTTACGTATATAAATGCTACACGTAGAGATTCACGGGGCAAAGGTAACCTTTGCATGAAGAATATCATCACTCCTCTAAGCCCTATTTTCCCCTTGGGAAGGGTTGCATTTTTAACCAGCTTGAAAAGCATACAGTGGATTAGATGTAGCAAACGTCGTTTAAAACTTTTTAATTTTCTGGAGTAAAACTACAGATCGCTTCGATAAACCATCTTAATGTTCTTATCTTACATCATGTGCATACACACAAAAAAATCCTTCTGGGACCAGATTTCTAACTAGACCATAGTAGTTTAGTATTTTCGATGGAGCAGCCATCGCTGAGGTAACCTCTTTATTTAAGTGTTCTCATTAATTTTGATGCCTCTGTGAAGTATCGAAGCCTTTGTTGGGAAAAGATTTTTGGTATCCCCTTTGGTGCATGGTATACCTTAGTAGTGGCTGGTTACGAATGCAAACACTTACTCCAACTTGAAATTCTTTTCCAGGCATTTTCACACTCATACTATTTGCTTTTTACAAGTTCGCAAAACTTTGCTGAATGTTTTTTTTTTGCGAACTAGTCCCATCCAGAGGAACGAGTTGCCTAGAATTCTTGATTCCACCCGGGTTTTTGCCATTAACCGTCCACTCTACGTTTGTTCTGGAATCATTTGTTTTTTAATATCGTTTCCCACCATGCATACGAGATTCAACCTATCGGGAAAATTGCCCCGGAATTGGGAAGTGTAGTCCCTAGCAGGGTGAACAACGTTTACTTTCATTGCAAAAAATAGGGCCATGGGCATGCATATAGTGGCTGATATTATCCTGTTGTCTTTCATTAATATTAAAAGATTTCCTCTGTGTGCACCTCTCAGAAGCCCCGAAAATTCTTGAGCAAAGGAATTCAGCTTAGACGAACGTGTGCACACGTGGCTGTTTGAAAGCTAGATATTGCGTGCCCAATAGCTCTTATGAGATTTGATTGTTTGATTGGGCTGGCCTGGATTTGGTTCGTTCTTGAAACGCTTACGTGAACTTCGAACAGTTTTTTTTGTCGGGGCTACTTTCTCCTCGCACAGAGAAGACGACCTTTCGTCCCAAATGCTTTAGATAAAAAAGGTTCTTCTCGATAGCTGATACACTTTTTGTTTGTAATTACGGAGCAAAGTAATCAGCATAATACCGTATAGTTTCCAACCACTTTAATTTGTTTGTAAGATAAAAAATAGATGACCAAGATCAATCACCGTCATCATTTGCCCATGTAGGACATCCGACCTAAGACGAAAAACAGTTGCATGCCAAAACGTTGAATTGTCAGACATCTTAAGAGTACATAATCAGAAAGCTTTCACTACTATAACATGGTGTGATGAATAAAACGCAAAACCCCTTTGAAATCCTTGAAGAAAGACTGACTACTTGATTTTTTAAGAAAAGCAAACATTGTCATCCAAGGCAGAGGCAAACATTTATTTTATATCAAATAATACAAAAGGTTTATATACGTCGTAAACATAAAATGTGCATTATGTATAATGACAATTTTTTCTACGTGTAAAGCGAGTAACCGATGGGACGATGAATGAGAATTACCAAGCACAATATTGACAGAATGTTTTCGTGTTGACATCGATTCACATGAACAATGAAAAGAATGTTGCCATTCCCACACCAACCAGTGGAATACTGAAAAGAGCTTGAAACCAACTTTAAAGTTGACAATCGGACTGGATGAACGATGTCTCATTATTTGTTATATTGTGAGAAGTATTCTATTTGTATTCGAATGGCAAGATGGAAATCAATCAATAACAAAAAAATCCGCCTACTAAATTGAGGAACCTTTTTATCCTATACCACACATTGCACAACATGTAGTCTTTTTGAATAGGACCTGCCAGTGTGCATTGAAACTACAGACATTGATGCATGTGAAAGCTATACATTAAAGTGGTTTTCTTGCTGGTTGGTTCTATTGTAATTCGCCAAACAGTTTCATATCATAGCCCACGTTTGTAACTTTCAGAATTTTCAATTTCTTGTTAGCCACACTTGTATTCAAATAAAACATTCAATGACTGTTTGAACTACAATTAGGTTACCATTAGGGTAAAATTTGTGTCTGTAGGTGGTGCGGTGGCACGCCTCCATCTAATTTTGTAATTTATTTGCAGTCTTTGGTCCAAACACTTGAACGTTAAAGATAAAATCATATGAAACAAATGCCAATAAATATCAACAATCTAATTCATAAAGGCTTTTCTCCCCAAATTAACTGCGAATCTCCTAGTCGGGTCATTTCGACTAAAAATCACTGCAAAATTGGGTCGAAATCTCAAGATAAAGGGTGGCCTCTGTATACTGTTCATCGAAAAACGGAGAGACCAAAGGTAAAATTAATGAATATGATAATTCCATAGTTGTAAGTGGCTTCGAAATTTAACTTTCACTTCATAATAGCTTGTTCAAATTGCCAAACTGTCGCACTCGAAAGGAACTATGAGGTATGAGGGAACCGGGCAACCTTTTGATGGGCGAGTTCGTAAGTGAATTGTTGGAGAAGTCAAGCAAAACAGTTAGTTTATGGTCCAGTAGTGAAGGTGTACAAAGAAATTCTAGAGCGAGCAAAGGGGAAAAATGCTTTAATATAAAGACCAAGTAGTTTCGAGTCAAAATTGGATTGTGGAAATATTGGATTCCGTCTTACCCTTTACGTGTGTACGACCACAATATAGCGATTCAGAAAGCTAAGAATGACAAATCTTTGAATGCGGATGTGAAGTGTTTGCTACCCGACTTTCCTGCCTTTGTCATTTTACCTGCGTAGTGATGATAATAACGAAGTAAAATCCAACATCGGATACACAACTGGGTAAAGATCACGCTTTTATTACGAAGCTGAACTTTGTTCAGCAAGTAATGATATCGATGAGTTTGTCTGTCCGTCTGTCTGTCTGTCTGTCTGCGCTCTACAGGCCGTGCCTTTTGGCCGATTTCGACCAAACTTGGTAGAGGGATACTTTGGACCCTAAGGAAGATCCCTATTGATTTTGAGCCAAATCGGTTGACCCCAAGGGGCGGGGCCAGGGGTCAACTTTTTTCTTTTGTATTTGATATGGCATGTGAGGTATCATTCGAAAGCCCTTGTCAAGAGCAGTCAAATGATGTGTTTTGTGTCCATTTTTACCGTAACTGGGTGGCGTGGTCAAAGCTCAAACTTTTTCTTTGAGCTTTAGACTTGGCATGTGGGGTATCATTCGATAGCGTTGATTTTAAGCTTTAAGCTCTTTACTTTTTTTGAAAGCTTTCAGCTTCGTCTTTATAGCTTTTAAAAGCTTTTATTACAGATGAAAATGCATATACTATTTGCATTTGTGCCATTTTCTCAGGAATGAAGGCTGGCAATCTCATCCTTGTCAATTCACTACATGCTAAGTCAATCATAAGTTAATCACTTTATACATAAATAATTTAACAGGGGAAAAATTCCAGGATGCGAAAAATAAGCAAGAATAGGGAAGGAATGTATTTCATAGAGAAATTGTAAAGTGTTACATCTTAAACACTTTCATTGATTCTGGCAGGGTTTGCACATAAAATATTATATTGAAATTGTAGTCCCTGACTCGACTAATCTACGAGCATTGACTTTGTTGGCAAATGTGGTCATAAGTTGCTGGTTCCTGTGCCTGTTCAAAATTGCACTTCAACGCTCCAGGAGCACACTTGTGTTGATTTCCGTCAGTACAAGTAACTTTGCAAGGTGGAATAACAACAGTGACCGGTTCTTGACAGGGTGGACAAGCGTTCAGTACTGTTTCCTGTTGACCACTTTCATCCGGGCAGAAATTCTCTGGTTCGACACGAGTAGAAGAAGGATGCTGTGGACACGGTTTGTCCTCGTTGCAGCAACAGCAAACTGACGCCAATTGGCACTTGTAGTTGGGACAAACGTCTTCCAACAGGGATCGGTAGTTGACACAAAACAGTTTCATAGGAGGCTTTGGCTCAAACCACTTCATGACGCATTGATTAGCAGCCGGTGTCGTTACAGGGGCTGGGTTAGATTCCCAATTCAGAAAACTCAGAACTTCGCAGTAATCCACTCGGTTGCAAAGGTCATCAGGAGGAGTCGGGAAACTTAGAAAAAGACATGCCTTCAATTATGTACTCACTCTTCCTGAATTATTGAAGTGTTTTGAAAGAGAAAAAAATTACTTGTCAACCAAGAAATCAATTAATTGCCTGAATATCGGCAATTTGGCTCCTTTCAAGGTTTGTCGTAGTGATTCCCTATCCACTCGACCTATAAATCATCAGAAACACAGGTTAGTACAGGGCTGTATTGTGTAATATCTGTATTAGAATTACCAGTCCGACACGGGTCGTGATGGCGCAACGTATACTCGATCTTCGACAGGAGAATCTTGTCGAAATTAAATTTCCTCAGCTCCGTTTGAATGATAGCCCTGTAACCATTTGAAAAAAAATGAACTGCACACGTTTAATATGTCTCGCATTTAAATGAAAATTATTTTAAAAAATGTGCATACTGCAATGTTTGCAGGTCCGTTCCAGGTGGCTCCGTTTTAGCAGCATACGACCTCGCCAGAGTTAGAATCTCATGCTCACTCAGACCGCATTTTGTGAGTTGCATAATCAATGTGCGGAAATTCCGGATGTCGAGCACTCCTTGAAGACAAGTATCATTTTCAGAGAAGCACTTGACTACATCCTCAGCTTGCAAGGGACCCACAGCTTCGCGTAATTTGTCAAGGCAAAGACAAATGTTTGCATGGGGGAACTGCAATATACACACGAAACCTTTCAATTTGTGTCGTAATTTTTAGGTTAAAAGAAATGTCTTACAAGATGTCTGTTTGCTTCCATGTATGACAGGGTAAATTCATCGGCTGTTATGATCTGAAACTTGAAGCCGTCAATGTCGAGGATATTCCCTACAAAGAAGTCTTTGTATTCATACGGAACATCATCTTCTCCCAAGGTCGCTTGACGACCCGGCTTGACAGCCTTCCTTCGTTTGATAAAAACTCCTTTTGGTAGTCCTACAAATAGTAAAATAGTCCCATTAGCACCAGTATCACAGGAAATTTAGATAAAAAAAACACAAGCTAAATGGAGGAGTTAAAGTGTGTCGAGCGTAAATAGAAGGTACTTACCAGAGTTTGGATGCTCGCATTCTCCAACTTTGACAGTATTGTCGCTCATAAAGTATTGAATAATAAAACGGCGACTTTGATTTACTTTTTGAAGAGCCTTGTAGAACCTCGCTTCAAACCGTAATATATCTCTGGGGAAGAAAGAAAAACACTTAGCGCATATCGTGACAAATGGACAATTTAGATGGAGAAAGTTTTTTTTAGACTTTTCTTTGGCTGCATAGTTTGTGTAATCTTTCACGTGAGGTTTTCTCTCCAAAGTTTTCCAGCTTTGTAGCGAGTCTTCCTCAGTGCCCCAGCCATTATAAGGAGGTGGAACCGGCTTGGGATACATTTTCTTTGGCTCGTTCAATGTTAACGGAGTAAAGTCCTCTGTAGGTATAACCGGATGTAAATATATTTTCCCATAAATTAAGAGGATACCGTTCAATGTTAGATCACTTACGAATATTATATTTCTCTTTGTAGTACTGCCGTGTGAACTCATCACAGTCGGTGAGGACAAAAGCTCGTCCAAAGATATTGAGGACTGCTCCAATTGCCAAGTCGTTGTCCTTGTAGAACTCTATCCCCAAATCTTGATCGGCAAGATTGTCCACGATGTAATGGGCCTTTTTGCTTTTGGTGGCGTACATGGATCCAAATACGTTGAGAATTGTTTTAGGAGTATTCATTCCCGGAAGCTGGATAAGCTTGTCACAGTTCTACAAAGAAAATAACTTTTCAGCTTATTTAGAACTTACTATCCGCACAAACACAAAAGAGAACCTCTCTGAGCAATAAGCAGATAAGTAATACCTTTGGGATTTTTCCTCTACGACAGTACATGGGGAATGCTTCATATCCTGAGTTTGGCCGAAGGATTTCCCTAACCTCCATTGTCCCGTCGGCGAGGAAAAAGTGAATGATGAAGTATCTCAAGTCCCCATACAGTTTGCAGCGATCATCCCAATAAGCCCAGAAGCGCAGGACGTGACCTGAGTGCTGTAGAAAGTGCCCGAGGGTGTCCACAGTGTGGTGGGGCTTTTTCGGGAACATGCTTGTCTTTTTCTGGAGCATGATTAATCATAATTAGTACAAGTTTTAGATTGTCTTATTCTGAATTGGGAGGTTTGTAAGTTGACTCACATCCTTTATCTTGACAGTGGCAGGGTCCGTAGGAGTATCCATGTTCTGTGGCACAGATATTCCTAGTCGATTGAGAAAGTTTCGCGAGAAGCCGTCACATCCGCAAATGTAAAACTTTTTCCCGTATAAATCCACCTCACAGCCGACATTGAAGTGTTCCAAGGTGAAGAACTGGTCTTCGCATGGTGAGGGAAGAGGGATCCGGTGTCGGCGAATTATCTGACCTTGCGGCATTCCAGAGTTTTCTACTTTAGGCTCGATCACTTGAACCGTGTCGTCTTCAAGGAAAAAGTAGATCTTGCAGGTGTGGATGTGGTAGACTTCAATCGGTGACTCCGGAACGGGTTCTTGGAAGTAGGCGTCAAAAACGAGGACCTGTTTGTTGAAGGCGATCCAGGAAGGTACATTGGACCCATAGCCTCGTGGATAGACTGAGTTGTCAGGGCCGGTGCGACATGGTGCCCAAGGGGGAGGTTCCCTACCTCCTATTTCGGGTTTTGGTCGTGGATCATCACGGTCCACAAGAACGGGAAGACCTTTCCTAAACCCCCAGTGTCCCGCACGGTGGAATCTGTCTTGGCCAAGCTGTAAAAAGTCAGGAAAAAGTCTTTTAGATTCTTATTTTAAGACACGTACTTTAGTAAAAAAAAAAAAAGTTCGGCAGAGTTGTTACATTTAGATTAAATGAGTAGCCAGGGAGTAACGGCAAGTTCTTGGCAAGCGCCTTGTCTAAAGGCCCACCAAGTCGAGTAGTTTTAGAATAATTCATTATTTCCGGATTTATAACTGCACTGTCGATATTATGGATTAAAAGTTCACTCTATGTGCTATAAACGCACAACAAAATACCCACTATAAACTTACAACTTAGCACTTGGCATGTCACAAACGTTTCACTATCATTTTACTTTCTGGCTCGAATTTGTATTTTTTTGCTCTTGTAATTTATTTTCTCTTTTCGTATTATGAAGCTTCATTTTCATCGAGTCATGAGTGCATTGTGCGTAGTGCTTTGGAATAATTGAACAAACAACGGAGATTTTAGTGCATGTGGCAAAACACGAATGAAGGCAACTCGTTTTATTACATTTTGGTTTTGTCTTTCTCTTGAATATCTCGTAAAGGTGACTGGGTCATCATGATGTATTTAGCATTCAAACATTCAATGCTTGTCAGGGTTAATCATGCAGACTCTGGGGTGTTGAAATTATTTGGTGACCAAAAAAGATCGAATATAAAACATGCATGAGAAAAACCCTCGAATCTGCGACTCATCTTTCTTGTTTTAGAAAGGCAATGAAAAATTCGGATTCTGAGAAATTGGAATCGATTTGCACATAAAGTGATACAACTGTATGGTTCCACGATGGGGAATGTTGCGGCACGGTTTTTGTCATACTGATCATAAGCACCTTTTGATGTCTTGTCGTGGAGCGATTTGCGTTAATGGCCTGGCTCGTGAGAGTAAAATAAGGTCAAATATGATTTTGAAAATTCATCGAGTTTCCTTCCCTTTATCTCAATTCCCTATCCCTACAATTCGTTATCTGGAGCAGTTGCGATGGACGTAAAAAAGCATTAGTTTGTTTTACAAATCGTTCCAAAATAATTTGTTATTCCATTCGCTACTCTGGACGTCAGGAAAGGCCGATATAAAATCCACGAAAATGTCTCAAACGGAATGCCAATCTCTGGATGGTCCACTGGAAAATATGGCTAATCCAGAGAAAGCTTGGTCGCATAATAATTCTACAATAAACGAGTGCTTACCGAACGAAGTAATTCACATTTATACTTTTCAAACCGTTTCCACATCATTCTACTTTTAAACGTAATATAAAACTACTGTGTCTATTCCCAGATTCTTGAAGTCATTCTCAGCGAAATTAGTGACAAATCTGAACTAGGCAAGTGTCGACTAGTATGTCACCGATGGAAGTTTATAATCGACGAGCTTGTCGGCCACGAATTGACAGTTTCCAGCTACAAAACTGTCATTCCTCACATCGAAATGGAATTTGATAAAACTCCTCCTCCAAAATATCTCCAGGAAATAACAATACTCAATAGCCTCCCTGGCATTGCCATTCGACACTTGACTGTTGGCGTTCCTGGAATGCTAATCGATGAAGAATTGACCCTACTAATTAAGAAGATAACCAATCAGCTACCAGACTTCCCCAAGCTGACGTATCCTCACATCCTTCAAAGTTTACGATGCTATGAGCCCCTAGCACCAACCATCTTTTCTGCCCTGGACCCAACTGTCAATCTGAACTGTTTGGAACTGAGTCTCTTCTCTTTCACAACTTTAAAATTCAATCATCAGTTAATGACTTATCGTTCCTTGAGAACCTTGATAGTGTCCGATACTCCCACATATCCAGATTTTGACTGTACTGTAGTCATCGATTCTGTAAACGGATTCATTCAAAATCTAGTCGCGCCAAGTTTGACGGACGTTCAAATTTCATATCCAGTACCAAGTCTTTTAACCGTGACCGGCGACTGTACCCTTGTAATAACCAAGTTTCTTACTGGCTTGCCGTATCTGAAAAATTTATCAATAGGAGTGTGCAGTCCAAATCAGAATAACGCTCCTCCCCAGAAGAACTTTAGCTATCCTGTGGACCTTCTGGAGGAAATGGAAGCCCTTGGACAACGACTTCAGCTCAACTCAATTTTTTTGAAAGACAACCATTTGCACAGCCTGCGACCTTCCGTTCAAACTAAAGCTTGGATTGTCTTTATCAAACAACAGAGGCGCCTGAAGTCCTTACGATTTTATCTGAAGTCGGCCATCGAATTTGAATCGGATGTGAGTACAATAATCAGACACAATCTGAATTATTTGCAGAAGGTCGACCTCTCGTGTTTTCCTTGCGAAATTGAAAGGGAAGATGGCTACGTAACTTTCATACCCATCGACTGCGTTGCTTTCAAGGACTGCTGCAAATTAAGTACGCTCAAACTAGCAGATAAAACTGTGAATACTCAAGATCTACCGAACTGTTTAAGGAATATTTATATCGATGCTATGCTAACTAATGAGGATGCTCACGTGTTACTTGTCACTGATTTTGCCCAAGTAAACTTGATTGAACTGAAGGATAGCAGAGGTGGAGCTCCAAAAGGGCTTGGGTATGGGATACCTGTGAACTCCCTCCGAGAAACAGTACAACGGAGGGTCATTAGGCGTTTAATCATTCATTCAGGGAGTACCGACGATAAGTTTCCTCCCAATGGGATTCCAAACAAAGATGCGGAGAATGCAGTGTATTTACGAAAGGTAAAGAGACCCCGAGTTCTATTTGCGGAGGGAAGTGGAAGGACCGGAGAATGTAATTCGGTTAGAATTGATTGGCAGCTTAATGACGAAGGCTACTATGAGGAAGGGGAACTAATGAAACATATTGAGGACCAAGTTAATCATAATTTGTACCAGTGTAAATATCTTTTTTCTGTATTTCGTTAACCGAGCCCCAATTGAAAGAAGAAAACCGATTGCAATAATTGATAATAGGTATTAGTGCTTTGTTGAGTAATAAAAGTGAGATTTAAAAAAAAAATCATAAAAGAATCATCAACGTCATGATTTGTTATTTTGATTCGCATGCAAAGCAATACTCTGCTGTATACGATATCCATTTTATGTATCCATATCCATGTGTGTATCCCATATCCCATCCGTCCGACTCCGAGTTGTTTTCCAGTCAGATGTCGACCTTGAAGAGTTTTGACAAGTTACCTCGTGCATAGATGCCTCGAGTTCCACTCTAGCTGTAAAACTGGAACCTGTAATCACTTCATGGGCTGATTTGGATTGCTACAAAACTCCCTAGAAAAATTATAATATATAGGTACATAGTGCACAGAAAGTATCTTATGCAAAAGCTGTTGGTCATAATCGGCTTATCAATACTCAGAGCCGATTGCTGTTGACATAAAAAAAACGCATTGTATTGTTATCCATTTTTGAGGGAGAAAGCAACAAGTAAACCGCTGGTACTGGGGAAAATACTTGCCCTAACAAATCAACACTGCTGCATTTGATAGAAAACTAAACTTCGAACCTTTGTTTTCTAAACTCTTTAAATAGACAAAATAGGACCAGTGTTGTTTTGAAAATGGCAGCATCAATCCGAACTAGGCTGTTTTTAAACCGAAGCAGGTTCATAGGGCGCACTTGCATTCCTTCCACTCAGCGATACTTGTCGACAGGTAAACTAGAAATATTCAACTCATTCTCGTCTTCAGTATTTTTCAGTTGGTTCTGATATTGAAAAAAAAATCTTTTTCTAGGGAACTGGCTGCTGCAGAGAGAACATGTGCTCACGGAAAAAGTAGGAAGTAAGAAGAATATTGGGTTAATTACTCTCAATAGGCCAAAGGCCCTGAATGCCTTGTGTGATGCGCTGATGAAAGACTTGAGCAGTGCACTAGATGAATTTGAAAGTGATTCAAGTGTATCCTGTTTGGTACTTACTGGTCAAGGAAAGGCCTTCGCAGCAGGTACAATTACAAACATCTCAATTTCTTCGCTGGGTCACGTAAAACATGTTTGGAACATTTTTCAGGAGCTGACATCAAGGAAATGCAAAACAAGACATTTGCGGAAGTAGCTGGAGGAAACTTCCTGAATCATTGGAACCGGCTGGCCCAATGTGGAAAGCCGATAATAGCGGCTGTTAATGGATATGCGGTAAAAATTTCGTTCTTAGCAAACTTGTTAATTGTTAATTATTATCAATGATGATCATTAACCGTGTATGTTTTATATAGCTCGGTGGAGGGTGCGAATTAGTTATGATGTGTGATATTGCGTATGCCTCTGAGGCTGCCAGGTTTGGACAACCGGAAATTCTTATTGGAACAATTCCAGGAGCTGGTGGCACTCAAAGATTAATAAAAACAGTTGGAAAATCAAAGGCCATGGAAGTGTGCCTAAGTGGAAATCAATTTACTGCTGTAGAAGCAGAAAAAATGGGTCTAGTAAGCAAAGTTTTCCCTCCAGACCAACTTTTACCTGAAACGCTCAAACTTGCTGAAAAAATAGGAAGTAACTCTCCTTTAATAGTTAAGTTTTGCAAGGAAGCAGTCAATCGAGGTACGTCGTTTATTATCAAAGGGATTTTCAGTAACATTTGGAAATAATAATCTATGATTTCTTTCTGATCAGCTTTGGAAACTACCCTTCAAGAGGGACTGAATTTTGAACGCCGTATTTTCCATTCCACTTTCGCCACCCAAGATCGTAAGGAAGGAATGAGTGCGTTTGTTGAGAAGCGACCCCCAAACTTTAAAGCTCAATAATTGATATTATTGGTGCTCAAAAAGATTCTCTGCATGACAAGATGACAAATACTAGAATTGTTAATATGCCAAGAAGTGCAGCAATTATATGCGATGATATGAAAATAAAATCAAGCAACGCATACTTTCTTGGAGAATATACTGAGGTTTTAATGTTTTTCTTTATAAACATCATCAGTCATGTACATAACGTGGTGACGATATTAATTGCGGCTTACATTTACACTGCGTTCCCAATCGGATTTGATTTAACCACAATTAAGTTTTCTAATCGGGTATATGTTTTTCTGTACCTTTTTTCTGTTGTGCTTATACAAAGATTATGACAAAAACATTTAGCACATTTCATATACTTTCTTGTAGTGAACATTCGGTTCATCAGTTAAAGGTATCTTTCTTCCTTATATGAGAAAAAAGTCTTTGGGGGCAAATAACTTGGCTACGAGTGTATTCTAAGTATTTTTGAGAACGACGACAAACAAAAATGATTGAGTAATTTTGTTACTTTTCATGTATCTCAAAGATCAACCACCTTGACTCAATTTGCGTAGTAGTACACAACAGCCTCCAAATAACTATATTTTTCATGAAAATATGCTAAATTTTCTAAACGTTCTTCTGTAATAGTCATAGTACAAGTGTTACATATTACAGTAAGCAGTCGGTTTACAATACAATGAGATAAAATACTAAATCAATTTAATAAATCGTAAAATATATAAATCTTATGAGCCGAAAAAATGTTACATCCAATGAAAAAAAACGACTAAATGTATTTCTCTGCAAAATCAACAACAAATTCATTTAATGACAAATGATTAATTATATAAAATAACGTAAACTGTTTAGAAAGAAGTCTTATATGCTCTCTTTCCTCAACTTTGACACATGTTGTTTTTAGCAAAGACATGTACAAAAAATATTTAACTTGGTAAATGATGAGTAATAACTTTTAACTGAACAATAGCAGAAATAGAAAAAAGTAAACACTTTTGAAAATGTACATTACTAAAAAAAAGATCTTGTCCAGAGTAAAAACTGGCGAGACAACAGGTGCAAAAAGTAATATTTTTGCAAACATGTAATGTAATGACAATGACCATTTGGACCATTATAAATTTTCATCAACGATAGTACTAAATCTTATACAAAAAACGAAAAAAAAAAAAAACAAAATGTGAAGCCATTCCATCATATCAATTACTGTACTTGACATAAACGCGATACTCATTTTTAATTCATAGTTTGTTTCATTAACATAAAGTTTAAGTTCATCATTTCCTCAAGTAATCCTCACACTGGACCGATAAGAATCGGTAGACATATTTGTTAGGTATGTATGTAATATGCAATATCCGACGATGTAAACGTGTATCGTTGCATTGATTTTTTTTATATTCACATCTTTCTTTTAAGAAATATTCAATTTCAAACTACCTACTACGTATTCATATACAATAACGTCAATTCATATTACTTTAATCATAGTTAACTACCTACACTTTAACATTTTGTTTATAATTTGCTTACTACATCACAAATTGTAAACTAACCATTTGTTTTGTAAGTTTAGTTATGAATCGAAGAAATTCGAATGAAATTTGTTGTTTTGTTTGACTATTTTGTTTGTAAAAAGATATGCTGTAGCTGTGCCACATGCGTGTGTTTTGCAAGGCCCGATGATATCCTCCACTTTTTAAAAACAAAAACCGATTTTTTACTGTTGTGAAACGAGTGGACATTGGACATACGAGGTAAAGTGTGTGGTCGTTTTGTAATCCTCTCACTCTGGTGAAAGTTTCAATCGTTAAAAAAACGTGCATGTGTGCATCCATTTATTTGTAATGTTTAGGAACTCTAAACTTAATTTACACACAATTGTAGTGGCACTACGATTATTACACTTAATGACGAATTTTCACCAGCGACAGTCCTACTGCCACCTACATCAGTTGAACCATTAGTTTACAAATTGAATATATTATGTACTTCACTAATACTCGGCATCACAAACACAAATATTTGGACAAAAGCTGCCGAGCTTTAACTGGCGAACTGCTTGTTAATGTGTAAAAGAATTTTAACACATGAAACTTACACTTCCTATAAACATACAGTATCAACTGATTCGGTTGCAGGACTTCATAACAAAGTTAATTGTGTAAATAACTCTGTTCCAAAACTTTGTGTTGTTCACCAATTTTCACAAAAGACCTAAGTTGTAAGTACGTACAAAACATTCTAATTTGATGATTTCGGAATCTGTTTAAGTTGACGACAAAATTGTAAACTTCCATTGTGTGAAAATGATATTGTGTGTAAACTTTAATTAGCTAATCATTTCGATTTTGATTGATGTTTACTGGAAAAAGCTATTATGGATAAGCTTCACAGCACGTTATATTTGGCATAGCATAGGTATACGCGTTACGAAACAACAGCAAAATCGCCCTGATTCTTTTCTTCATTGCAACTGTAAAACAAAATATTTCTAGCTTAGATTTACAACATCACATCTACTTACATTGAATTTGCCCACTTGTAATAATACTTTCTTTAATTAGTTATAAAATTACATAATGGGAAGATCAAGAGAAAAACAAATCAGTACTAATCCTCCTTCGTTTTTCGGATGTACTCTGTGTACAAGCTTGAACGTTATAAAATAGTTTAACGCATTGAAAATTGGATTATAAACGTTTCCAAATGACTTAAGTGTAAAGTTTCCTACTACTGCTCGTACTTGATAGCTTGGTAAAGTTAGCATTACACATTAACTGTTTCAATTACAGTGAAATTTGTTTCATCCTCTTTTTGTTTGCTGATAGTGAGGATGAATCACATTTTCAAATGAGTCCAGAAGCGCGAGAGTTCGCAACAGGAGGGGGGCGGCCATTACTCAGGTCCATGGTGGTACCATTTCCACCTTGACTTTGGGACATGCTTCCAGGAACACTTGGCCCTGATACACCGTTTTGCACTAACATGTTTCTTGTTTGGAGGCGTAAACTTCCGCGACGACCGGATGCCGGAGGGGGAGGCGGAACTTGGTCCATTGAGGGAGAGGCCATATCAACTAAGCCTCCTCTGCTACCCCTTGGTGAAGCTGTTAATGCGTATTCACACAAAAATTCTTATTGACACTCGATACTGCGATTTGTATTCAATAAAGTACAGTACTTGAACTCGCTTACCGGTTGAGTTGTTATTAACCTGTTGCTGGCTGCTGGACGGAGGGGGTGGTGGCATTATTCCTGAAGAGCCGACTAAATTACTTCCACTTCCGGAAGGAGTGATGGGTAAATCACCTCTGGCTTCCACTCGTTGTTTAGTTATAAAGCCCAGTGGCCCATGGATTACTTGATTTTGCCCTGGAAGCAATTGGGATGATCCACCAGCTAAGCCACCTGCACCACTTGCTCCAGCGACCGCTGGCGCTCCACCTCGAGCACTGTGTCGACGTTCTCTTTGCTCTTCTCCTTCCCCGTGACGAGATCCACCCTAGTATACATACATATTTTTAATTTATCTTGAATAGCCACTCTCAAGCTTTTATGAAATCAAACAGGCTGCTTACAAATTTGAGCATGTTCCAGTCAAAGACATAGTCGTATGTAAAGCCCTGGCGATGAAAAAGGTTGCGGAATAGCTGTCTGAGGTAGCCATAATCCGGTTGTTCCTCAAAACGAAGTGCCCTGCAGTAATTCAAGTAGGTTGCAAATTCCTGCGGATATCCTTTACAAAGCTCTTCAACTGGAGTAGACATTTTCTTTTCGCTAATTCTTTCGTATTTTTGACGTTTGGTAGCAGCTTTAAGACCTTGCCACGGTAGGGATCCACGATTAAAATACATAAGTACATATCCTAGAGATTCCAAATCATCCCTCCGACTTTGTTCTAAACAAACGAAATAATTTACACATTTGGAATTGTTATCACTGGTCGTTTACAGACTGTAAGTATTGTTGAATACTGACCTTTCCCTAAGTGAGTGTTGATTGAAGCATATCGGGCAGTTCCTGTTAGATTCTTATTTTCTCGGTATGGTATATGTTGGTGAGTTCTATGCTCTCTATACTTTTTGGCAAGCCCGAAGTCAATTATGTAAACTAAATTGCCTTTCTTCCCTAGCCCCATCAGGAAATTGTCGGGTTTGATGTCACGGTGTATAAAACTTCGCATATGAATTGATTCAATGCGACTAACCTGGAAAACAAATAAAAAATACATAATTTACTAAGGTTTATACCTATTTGGAGGAGAAACGT
Source organism: Salina celebensis (assembly GCA_036561885.1). NCBI lineage: Eukaryota > Metazoa > Arthropoda > Collembola > Entomobryomorpha > Paronellidae > Salina > Salina celebensis. The sequence goes on along the minus strand of JAAXOA010000236.1, from coordinate 10,702 downwards.
GTAGTATTCGTTAACCTACCAATTGATCAGCTAATAAAAGAACCGTTTTTAAAGAAAATCTTCGGTTGCAAAAATTAAACAAGTCTTCCAATGAGGGTCCCAGTAGCTCCATCACCATCACATTGTAGTCTCCTTCCGTTCCACACCATTTTATCATAGGGATACCAACTGGAACAACAGAAATACGGTAAAAAATGAATCATTTTAATTTTTAATTAATTAAAATTCAAAATATCTTGTTAAAGCTTTTTAATCTACTTTACCTCCTCCTTGCATCAGCTTATAAAATCTAGACTCAATATGTAGCTGAGGATGCTTTGTCTTCACGCATTCCAGTTTGATTGCCACTTCCTCCCCAGTGGAAATATTGGTTCCAAGGTAAATATCTCCGAAAGATCCACTGCCGATCTTCCTACCTAATCTATACTTATTTCTCACTCTTAACTCCATCTTCTCTGAATTTCCAGTCAGTCCAGACAAGATTTTGCACAAGGTCAAGACTCAAATCTGACAATCTTCATCCAGCTCCAAAAGTACTTCCAAGAAACGAAATTTCCAAGCGGACCTGCGAGCTACAAGTAGCTTTTCTCTTGGTTCTCACAACCTAAACAATAAGAAATCCATTAAAGTTTACGTAAACACAAACATTAAAAGCTGATCAATGGATCTTCCCTTCAAAATGACTTTGTAAAACCTACTCAGGTACTGAACTTACACTTTTCACATTATTACCAAAAAACGCACCCCCAGAGTAAACTCAAAAACTATCAATTTTGTCAAGTTAAAAAAATCACATACTAATTGGCCTGCCCTGTACTAATTTGTAATTTTGTTGTCCTGTTTAAGTCCTGCTGTTTTCGTAAACAAGGCTGAGAGTGAAACCCAACGAAAAAAAAAATCTATTACATATTACCCAATCTTGTTCACTACCCACAGAGTCAAAACATGTGTATAGTCAGTCACACACTGAGGAGGGCCTTAATTCAGGTACTTATTGCACACTCTCATCCTCATGTGTACTTCACTTAAGCTTACGTAGTAAACTTAACTGTAGTCTGTGTCTCAACAACGCAATCTTATGACTCTTATGAGTACACATCAACTAACTCTGTTTAAATTCAGCTAATGCTAATGTAGACTCTTCTACTCTTGTTTAAATATATTGAAATGTTTTTTTTTTGCTTGTACCATGATTGACAAGCTTAAAAAAATACATTTTATTGCAAACCAAATTATGTGCGAATGGAATGGCACAAGAGGAGAAAAAAAAATGGACGACTGCGCTTCAATTTATGAGGATGAAGCAATGAAAAATTGTTCGAAAAGCCGAAGAGGTTTGTTTTCTTGAATAGGTATACGAGTCACTATTAGTTAACAGAGGAACATGACCATTTTTTATCGTCTGTTGCCTCTTAAAATACATTATCATGAATCATACACGTTGATTTTTTTTTCTTCGTTTTTTGCAAATGAATAATAATTCGTTTACTGCTTAAATCTGGGACAAGGTCGATAAGTGAGAAAAAAAAATGTTGATTTTGAACAGAGATGAACAAAAATAGGAAGTAGTAAGCAGACAAAATAATTTGTTTACTGCTTAAATCTGGGACAAGGTCGATAAGTGAGAAAAAAAAATGTTGATTTTGAACAGAGATGAACAAAAATAGGAAGTAGTAAGCAGACAAAATATTTTGTAATGGGACAAGACTTAAAGAAGTTTTTTTTTCGTTGGCTGTCTGCAATCAGCAATTTCGTTTTTGTGTGGAGCAAGATATTCTGTGATTTAATTTTCAAATGATTGCACATTTGGGTAAAACAAGATTTTCTCAACTAAATAAAGCTAATCGTGAAGATTGTGAACAGATAAGTGAAAATTATTTGCGTCTTAGAAGTACGAAGTGGGCGGAGGAGTTTGAAATAATCTGACTTTGGTGTCATATTACATGTCAAGAAAAGTCAAAAAAGGTTATCGCTAAAGACGCTCTTTAAAGAACGAAGTATGTATCGATCTTTTTTGATTGCTTATTGTGGAAATAAACGGTAAAACATGGGTTGCTTTTATCATGTTGTCATCAACTTTTTAGCAGATATCAACAAAATCATTTATGAGAGATTTCAGTCTAAGTAATTCAGCTTTTTTGCGAATCACAGTGCAAATATTATACCGATTGCGCTTGTGCTTACTAAACTAATGTTTCTATCATTGTTCTGAAGTACGATGAAGGAAGTGGACAACGAGTGGTCAAGAAGCAAAAAAATTGTTAAGGTCTGCAAAAAAAAGGTTGAGGTTTTGTGGCGATCCTTTTAGACTGACAAGTGGGAAAATAGCCGTGGACAAAGTTTTTTTTACTGTTACATGTGGACATTAGAAATTTTTCAATTTCCATTGAAATTATACTTGAAATACATGAAATATCGACGTTTTTTTGCGCGAGTAAAGATTTATCACTTAGCCCTTCAAAATAGGCAATAGTTTCTAACCATTTTTGTAATAGAATTCTAAACGTAGGAAAAGTTTAAAATAGTTTTTGAGTTTTCCAATTTTTCTGTTGCTCATAAAGGTTTTCAACAGGTTAGGGCTTAGAGATGTATTTTTTGTGATGTCTCTGTTAAAAGCAATTTTAAAATTTGTTAAACACATAGTCAGCACGAAGGTATTCATATTATTTTCTTAACTTAATTTAAACCAAAAATGGCAAGTTGTGTGTGTGTAATCTGAAGCTAACTAACAAGGGCTACTATTTTGGCAGTAAAAAGGAAAATAAGTATTTAAAAGCTCTTTTTTTAATTATTGTGATACGAATGAAAGTTGCTCAAGCGTATTTTTGTGTGTAAGTGGAGACGTATCACGCATAAGACGATGCGCTGTAGAAATTGGCAAAATTGTGCCTATATAAAACAACATAAACTGAAAACTTATGATTATTATACCCCAGTGCTCTTTAACTTTGTACCGTGGTATATATGCGAAAAGTTAATCTTTTTTACTGTTAAAAGATACTTAAAATGTGGAATGAAACAAAAAAAATTGTCATAAATTCAAAATTGAGCTGTAGGTCAATGCCTTTTTGTGGCTTGATGGGTGAACATATTATGTTTTGGCAGTCTGACATGGTACATTATAAATAATATTATGATATTTAAATCGGATTTCATCGATGCTTGATGCTTTTGTAATTTTCTGAGCATACATCAACGATAGAAAAAAGTACAGAAATTGGTACTGCTTTCCTCTGATAGAACATTAACAACAAGACATGCGGTGTCTGTTCAAAATGGCCTTTTATAAATGTAATTGACGTTGGAAAGTGAATACCTCTGCTCTGGCCGGGTTAGATCGCTCAACTAACTACACAGTTTGTCATTTTTGTGATAATGGATTATGAGTTGCAGTATGAGCAAGTTTGCTTGCTTGCTAACTTTAAATTGGATACAAAATGTTGATAAAACTATGTAACTGCATAATATTTTTTGGACTCGCTGATGGACAAAGGATGAAGACCAATGCGATTGCAAAAGGTGAGATTAGAGTCATCGAAAAAAAATCAACTTTTATCATGGAATTAAATTCCGATAATGCATAACCTTGACCTTGAGATCTATAATGTGACCAGTCAAATGTATCTGAAATCAGGAGGTTTCCACCAATACATAATATTTTTTGAGGTTTTTGGATTGACGCAATCGGTATTCAGTCTGATATAGAAAACAGAAGACGTGTTGTATAAATGAAAACACCAAGATCGAAAACGGCGACGTACTGATTTCAGTAAATCCTTGAGAGAATTCTTGTTAAATGAAGATAGGGAGAATATGAATGGATTTGTGACAAGGAAAGACCCACATCGACTTACTGAGGGTACCATTAAAGTGGCGAATTTTATAATGTCAATTGTAAGACCAGTACAATTTTCCTTTTTTTAAATTGAGGTAGATCATGGTCCCCGCAATAATCATGGAAGTACTAGATACACACATATAAAATTAGCTCTGGAACACATATATACGCCTTGACATGTGGGCGTCTTCCAAAATACACTAGCAGGTACAGATTTTTCCTTCGAACTCAATTTGGATTTGTGAGCTAATAAACATTTGCGACAAAAAGCATGAGTATTTGATAAATATTATCCAATATTTATGTGGTAACTGCTAAATGCATTGGAAAACTGCTTGTTTTCTGTCTGTTCATGTTCATTGTCAAGTTCAAGCCAATTAAATCAAAGCACGTAGCATATTTTTATAAAAATACCTTTGAAACTATTCGCGGAACCTTAATACAATACTGAAAGTCACAACATTGCATTATGGGACATGATAATGTAAACAAAAAGAATACTGTGACTTGTAAATAGGTTTTATGTAATGCACAACCAATGTGTGTAAAAATAGACAAATGATACAATCATCTTAATATGGACGATCTGAGCTGATTGTGTTCATTACCAATATACATCAATATCACTTTTAGATGATTGATAACGAGAAGGCCCGTATTTCTCAAGTAGTAGACTACACAATTCTCGATCACTGACGTGACAAGCGACAACAGGTATTTGAGACTCTCCACACACAGTCTCTTTTACATAAAAAAAGTGGGCTGAAGTATAATGATCGTGTCTACTATTTTGGCGATGAAGACGGCACAACGGGTGGTTGTAGAGCTGATCCAAAACCTTGATTTACATGACCAGAGGAGGGAGACAAAATATTACAGCCTTGCTTGTGAAACTCAACCTGAAGTTTTTGTCTCTCTCTCCCTTTCAAAGTTTGTCTTAATGCCTTGTCATGTCTTCAGAAAAAAAACGACTTATAAGAAAACGTACAACAACAATGTGAGCATTTTGAAGGGACTCACTTGAGTATTATTCAGTTAGATGAGTACGAAGTATTGTCTATAATCACTTAAATTGTTATCTTGCCACTGCAAGATTCAAAATACGTTTTACCATCACTTTAATTCTTGTATTGGGTTTACATTCAAATCTATTTTGTCCCACACTGGAAGCAAAACTGTCTTCTGAAGGTACATCTTATATAATATCTTCTATAACTATGCTATAAGATTGTTCCTTATGTACATCATTTGAAACTTGATGAGGGCTTTCGACTCTAAAGGTGAATTCACTTTCATCTCTAGAACGTTTGATGCTGTTAGATGCACATCTCTACGCATTCAATTCTGTATTATGCGTGCAACCCTCATCCGTATTTATATTGTCTTTTTCAACCGTTTAGTAAAACATCTCTTCAGTCTCCAGAGCAAGTAGGTAAAGCTAGTTTGCCTATTGCCTTGCCTGTATTGTGTGTAAACAGAAGATTTTGACTACCCTTGTCCATGGTATTAGCCTTGATGGATGGTAGTACTAAAGGTATGATGATGTAGATAAGCTGCTCAATCTGTTCGTCTTTTTTACTGGACTGATGTGATGAACCTGGACAAATGTATTTTTTTCTTGCATATTATGTTTTGTGTTGTATTTTCTTTTCATTTTTCAACTTGTTCTTCAGTCCTACGTATATGGAGGTTTACACTTGTAAGGGCTCATACGCTGTATAGGTATTAACATCAACGCTGCGTAAGCAAGATTATACAATGTCAATGTTACAACAAACTCAGCTATTGCAGGTTATACATAAGTCAGACACAAACATAATGGAACTAATGACTAGTGTCACGTAAATAACGTTTGAAAAGTTAGTGTAACTACTTTTTATAGCACAATTAACACTCTAATTGGTACTAAAAATCCGTTCATATACACCCTATAAACAAAAGTTTGTTTATTTTCGTGAGAACTACATAGAAATGTTTTGTAATATTTTGGTAAACAGTAATAAACTAATTAGAAAAAAGTAAACCGTATGAGAAATAAACTTGTTCATGACTCTTGCCTGCTTCAAAATCAATCAAATACGTAACACACATAACATAACCTATAATCTGATAAGGGCAAGTCTTCATACAGTAGAGGAAAAAATATATACGCTTTTAGTCAGCACTAAATTCAAATGTATGTCAACAGGCAGTACGTCACGTCACTCATTACTACGATCAGGTTCTGCCTGCCTGACACACATTTTGCACCAGCTTTTTCGACATTCATAAAAGCACACGCTTTCTATTTCAAAATTTGCTAAACATTTTTTTTAGTCTGTATGATTCTGCAACACGCGAAATAATGTGAATGTTAAATATTTATGTAGCCAGAAAGGTCTTCCGTGGTTTACCGGAAGCAGCAATTGCCAAATTGCGTTTGACCATTTGGGTTCATAGTTATCCTTTGACTTACAATTTACTGTCTCATACGCTTCACAAATTTTTTTTCATAAAGGTCGTTTTTTCGTTATGTAGCTTGACACATTAAACATGAAAATAACAGATGAAAAAAATGAATCGCTACGAAAATATAGGTTATGATAATATGCAAACAAATTCCTCTGGTATTTACTTGCAAACATCCTGATCTCACCAAAGCCTAATGATAAACGATAAATATGATGCCGATATTACATGAGTCTGAAAGGCAGATGAACTAGACTGTATAATTCCTTTTCGTCTATAGTTCTGTCCTTGTCCCTGGCCATTTTTTCAAGTGTCAACTTAATACAGGGTTTTCCACTTAAAATCCTTGTGTTGTTTTTCAACTGGTTTTATACTGCATATTATACTGCACACACACACTAGTTCATTTTTCAACTGATGTTGACCTGACCACTTTTTTTACTACTTTTAATCATATTGCACGTAGTATTTAACCTTGTCATTCGACATTTAAATGGGAAATGCTTATAGCTATACAAACACTTATCAACCTCAATCCGGTTGTTTGTGTGCGATATTTTATTCAAATCATGTTCCGTACACTTGATCAACCTCAAAAATCGGTAATTAGCACAAGAATGGATAAAAATTTTCAACAAAATATGAAAATCATTTGAAATCACTTTACAACAGGTCCAACCAATAAGACAAAGACTTTTTAAGAAACGTTACAAAACTGCTACGGATTGCATAAAAAAGGTTGCATATTTTTGTACAGATTAAAGGTTGAGCAACTAACTGCTAGTTAAGATCAGTTTGCGTCAATACACATTTTATCTTTTCCCTTTATGCGTTTTTAAGTAACAACGGAATACTGTCTATCATAAGGATAAATACCGTATCGACCACTCGGTTGTTATTTGTTATATGTTGTATGTAAAGTGAGTGGGAGTAGGACAGTGACTCATTTACAGTGATTGAGTAGGTTTAAACTTTATGTGTACATTCAACCACGACAAGATTAAAAGACTCTAAACATGATGAATTTGCTTTACCTTATCGTTCAAGTTAGAGATGCAGTTGAACTATCCTGGTTAATACTTCACACAACTATTTTGCGGTTCCAGACTTGTAGCTATTGCATTTTCATATTAACTGCGTTCTTTCATAAGGAACATCAACAAACAAAACTTATATAGACACACGTTGCGCCGTTATACAAGTAAAAATTATACTGGTAAACATACTTTTGTACAAAATTGATTAAATTTTGAACATCACAAGATCACTCAGAATGATGTAGAAAAGAACTCGGTTTTTAGAGAGTATGATGGGTTTCTGAAGGCAAAAGGAAATATTTTCCGAATACTTTTTGTTTCACAACCCTAAATATGTAGACGTCAGGTTGCACGCTCAGTTCTAACGGTTATATAAGGGATTGTGCAACTTGAAGCTGAAAACCCATAACTTGAACTCATCTTTATCGGATCCGATTGCAGGCTTTTAGCATCACAAAACAACACTGATAAAACCTTTAATTTTGATAGTGTGGTGTTCCCTCAGACGAAATTCTGTAGGACACAATCACGCCTAACTAGTTAACTAAACTCGTTTTGCACAAGACGCCCGCATAAGCGCCTATTTGTATGCTGGATAACGGTTGATTAAAACTTTTGCGGGTTTGCACTTCACATGAATGAGTTTTAAACAATGTAATTTTTATTCACGCACTCCACTGGCAGCAAAGTTAATTTAGAGCTCTTTTTTTGTAACGTGAAGTACTTGGTGAGGTAGGTATATCGTCGCACACCGTCACACACGCAAACCTCTAACGTGATTCATGTGAGGAGCTGTTTCCTGGAAGTAATTAAACAATCAATGCATTTTCATTAAGTTTTGTATTGCGGAATAGGTGGAATTGCATTATAAACCTGGTTGAAGCACACTAAGACTTTTGTGAGCGTTTACATTTGCAGTAATTTACTAAATCACATTAATGTGTTTACTGAAAGATAATTCACAGCTCATTTCATGTACTTGAGAGATTCCTGTATGACTAAGCCGGAAGAACCTGTAGCAAACTAACGAATTTGTAATTGTCTCAAATGACCATTTAATCTAATTTTCCTGCCACAAAAGTTATTACAATACGCACGGCTACATAACAGTAGCATTCACAAGGAAGCTTGCTTTGGTACTATGCACGCATTGGAATCTAGACGACCAGTTTGATGATCTTGGTTTATACGATAAACCTATGTTTAACGGGAAAATCGAAAACATTTAAAGATATTTTATTATTTTGTACTAACCTTGTTGTTTTAAGAAAGACTTGATTTTGGCCCAAGTACTGCCTATTTGTAGGTATAGTACAAAGTAGGTATCAAAACTAGATTTTTTTTATTAGATAAAATCTCTCCAGGCCAAGAAAACCAAGGAAAAAAAGTTTAAACTTGTTACAAATTAGTACAAAGAAAGGAACCAACGTAGTCGTACTTCCACTGCCAGATGCCTGAAGAATGCAATGTAATAATGCCAGCAGGCTTCTACCAACACACCATACCACCAATCGTCACTTGAAGAACTCTCTTCTCTCTGTGGACTAGGGCTATAATATGATACAGTTACAAAATGGTATATTTTTTCCCTGCTTCATTCCTGCCTCTGTGTCCTATTCCTATCTATAGTCAACTTACACAATGAATTTGTTTTTGGAGAACATGAAAAAAAAGACGAAGAAAGAGTTGAAAACATTTAGAGTATTGCTGTATACATTGCTGCTACAAAAATCTTACATAAAGGTGCATATGTACATATTAAAATTGCTCACAGAGTTTACTTTTTTCCTTGTATGCAAAAGCTTTATGCACCTTCAATATCTACATAGATTCTACATACAACATATAATATTATGTTAAGATAAAAAAACAGCTTTTATATCAGTACTACTCCACGCACGCAAACAGAACTCATTTGTTGGACATGTATACGGTATATATACTGTGGAGTGTGAATTCTCCTGTTATTTCTGAACATCTCATGTTTAAAACAGGGATCTGGTTGTAAAACGCTTTTTAAGGTAAATAAAGTTACTTTTGGTAATAAGCTGAAGTTAAGCCAGTGCCATCATTTTGTCAATGTATTTGCAGCTACACACATTGATTGTATGTGGTGTTGCTGCAAAAGACAAAAGAAGAGATTTAAGCTAACATGAAGGTGGATTGGATGAGTAAGCAAAAGCAATAGACGAAATTTTAAGAAGAATACCTGTACGGTGTGTAGCTACTAGCAAGCGAATTGTGCTTCCAAATATTTATATTTTTTTACGTTATGAGTATGCTGTGTGTTGAGCTTTTTTCAAGTATTATATGAGCAATATGCTGATGGGTATGTAACACTCATACTGCGTATCACTGTCCCCTTCATATAATTTACGTTTAACAAAGAATCTGGTATGTATATCTGTGCAATATTGTGTGTGTACATTTGAACAAAAATGGAAAACTTGGGAAATAATATTTTGTTAGCGTGTAGTGTGTTTCCGATACTGAATTGAATTCTACTAATTCAAGTCTGCGTATACACCAGGATTCCCCATGTGTGATTGGACTTGACCAAACCTAAAACGTATATAGAATGCTCCTTTGTTAAAGTCTATGATGTTTTTTTTGTATTCAACATATTCCAATCTGATCCTAAACTTAACTATTTTCAATATTAGATGATATCATTTACTTTGAAGAAGGAAAACTATATATGAGTCTACGACTACGCATTTAGCAAGCAATATCGTCACCGCTTCTAGCCATGAACTACACACACATTATCGAGTATTAAGCACGTTGCAATAAAAGTGATGGTCATGTACTTCATACTTTGAAGAAGCTGTTTTTTGCTTACATCTTGTATGTGTTTTATTTGACGTATTTGATTAAAAATGAGTTGTTCCTTTGACTATATTTAGTCACCTAGCTACAAAGTTTTTATTTGAAAATACCAAAGCCTGATATGACGATGCGTTCCTATAGCAACAAAAATCTTGAACTTCCTTGGTCTATTCAGAGCTTTCCAAATTCATCGGTTCCTTGTTTCATATGCTTCCTTCATCCTTACAGGTTGATTTCTGTCCCTTGATTTTGTGACCATTACAAAGACATACATTCACAGGAATCAACAAGCTCTTTTGCTTTTTACCGAGTAGGATGTAGGATGAAGCGTACTTGGAAATAGGCAATGACAATACGTTATATACGTTACTCTATAGCATAATAGATATTCCTTCAATGCTCATCGTATACTCGGTTGACTCTTCTGAGAAAGAAATCTGAACTTGGCAAAGCCAGATGCGTAAAGAGAAAGCAAATAAACCGCTATACGTTGTAATGGAACCATGAATGTTGCCTACTATTTAAAACGCAGTCGAAAGTTACCTAACTT
>JAAXOA010000235.1:0-28917 GCA_036561885.1 Salina celebensis | reverse complement strand
ATATTTATGATTGATTCAAAAACAAAGCAACAAGTCGATAGTCCATATATTCTTGGCTTTATGACCATTGCAAGCCTGGAATCCAGTTGACTTTGCACCATTCCTCCATCTTCTGCTTAGCTTCATCAGAAAGTTCCTCTTCCCATGAGTCCACGTTGCCCTTCCTAATGAACCTCCCTGGTTTCACAACTCCATGCATTTGCACAAACCTTTCCACAAGGCCTTCATGGTTCACTGAAGGGTTTTCCTTCATACTTTCAAAACTTAGATATTTCAAAAGCTCCGACTTTTCTGTAGCGGTTATGGGTACACCGAGAAAATTCGCAACAAAATCAACTGTTCCAGACAGATCCTAATAAAAAAAATATTAGCAGCCTCCATTGTAACAAACAACACAATTTTGGAACATTTTTGTCACTCATACCTTTTTCATTTGTTCGTACGTTAAGAAGAGAACGTGTGGCTCAGCTTTGAAGTTCCAAAATCCTTGGACGTGATTCCAAAACGGTGCATATCTCACTTTAAAAGCAAATCAAAGGAAACGATTCGTTTTTATAATTCTGAGAATTGCCAGGTAAATAATGATTTCAAATTTACCTGCATCGTTGACAAAGAGTTGCACAAAGTCGTCCATTGTCCCTAGGAATCCTTCAAACAAAACGCGATGGTGAAAGTACGACACAGCCACGTCCTTTGGATTTCTTGTGATGTAAATCATTTTGGGGCGAATTGCTCCTGACTGGATTGAGTTTGGAAGAAGAGTCAGTGGCAAATGGGTTTGGATCAAACGTGGACAACTTGTGTCTGAAGCGATTAAGTCGAAGGAGGACGGTCTTGGTTTGGAATGTTTGGATTTTAAAATCCTTGCAGTTGCCGAGTTTCTGGACAAAAAATAAACCAATTAATTGTCTTACGGTCGCATGCATTTCATAATATTCAAACCTTGGCTCACTCAAAATTTGGAAACCGGATGTAGCAATTTTTCTCTCGAGCCAAGTCAAAGTCCAAATTGTTCTGGAGAAGCCAAATCAACTCCTTTATCCATGTTGTGCCTACGTAAAAAACCGCAATAGTTTACAGCGACAAGAGTAAAATCTTTCTTGTCATGTTTCTCAAAACAAAATATATATATATATAATATAAACCTGTTTTCATAAATGAAACAAGCCAAATGTCATTCTCCTTCACAGCAAATTGGTTGATGATATCCATCCAGCTTTCAAACTCCATAAGGTAGGAAACACTTATCCGGTCCGAATCTTCCAAACACTTCTTTACAATTTGGATTTGTTGTTTCTCTTATCTTTTTCTGCAAGGCAATGTCTAAATCCTGACAAAATTTGAAATTACAGTTTGTGTCCATCTTTAATTTGAAAATCGTATGAAACACTATCAACATCAACTATTATTTCCGTGATTTGATTGGGAGAAGTGGTGACTTTGCTATAATGGTAGAGGTATGATTGCTATATCTTGCAAACTTGTTGTCATCTTTGAAACAATCAATCAAAAGCTCATTCCTGAGTGGCCCTTCATGCTGTAAGGTAAGGCAGAGATCGTGACACAGGGCCGAATGTAATTAAAATTACAATATGATGCAATACTTACTTGCGTCTCTTAGGCTGCCTTTTATAATGTCCTTTTAAAATTGCAAAGTAATGCTTGTTGTGCACAACACACGCCAACCTGATGGCTTTATGATAATATTTTCATTTAAATTAGCAAAATAAGGTACCTTTCTAATTACAGACGCTTAGAGAGACAGGTGACAGTACAAGTATTTCAGTGTAAGAATTAACTCTGCTTCGCGTAGAGGTGAGATCGAGAGTTGCATCATGATATGATGCTTTCAAATAGATTCTGAATCCTTCACCAGTGCATGTTATCTTACATCTTATCAGTGCTACCATAATTATGTATCTAACATTCAATAAATTCAATCAATATTCCTAAAATTTCATTACTGCATACTGAGACGATTCACATGCAAGAGGACAACCGAACCTCAAGCCAGGAGGCCTGAAATGAGTACAACTGCGATATGAGTATGTGGGGCGACTTGCAAATTTCATTTTTATGAGAAAATATGTTGAGCATGGGCGAAAATTCGCGACACTACAAGGGCTTACGTGTGTAAATTATCGAATCCTTAAAATTGTTTTCGTCTCGTCGTCCGGAATAGCAGAAACATTCATTCAAACATTGTAATTGTCAATCGAATACCTCGTGTCGACAATAAACAAATGTAAAAACAGTTCAGTTAGCGGTAAAATTAGTAGGTTATTAAGTATTTCGCTAAGTACCTTTTATCCATTTGTGAATTTGGACCGACATTCTATGGTACTCTTTGGTTCTAAAAAGTCTTGTAACTTGTAAATGAAACAGCCTAATAGTCGTAATGAGTCTGACAAACAAAAATATTATGTCATTTTGGTGAACAAAGTGAAAGCGCGTGGACATGAAAACATTTTACATGAATTTTTAATAGGTCAGTAAGCTGACAGCGCAGCGTCATATATGTACCAACCGATTTTCTAATCTTTTCGATTGCATCAGATTTTATGGCTATACTTGCATTTTTATAAGCAAAAAAAAAATAGTTTGAACCGATAAATTCAAAACAATCTATTTTTTTCTCTTGAACATTTCGGCGAGGAAAACGATTGGGAGCTTGGAAGAGCCCGAGTCTTGCCATCGACCGACCAGAGTCAACTAAACACACAGGGGAAAATTTTATTGCATGAAAAGCTTTTTTTTTCATAATCTGAAGCATCAGCATCACACTCCATCACATATTTATCACATGTTTTTTCCTCCCCGAGCATGTTGATGTCGTGGCCGTTTCTCTTTTGCTCTGGATGGGATAATGCTCAAAAAGCCATTCTAACAAGTCATTTAAGTTTTTAATGAGAGCAAGCTCACATATCAATACCAAACTGGAATTGGGAAACGAAGCCAAGCTGTTGCTCGACCTACATTCTCCGATTTCTCTTTTTTTCGTGATAATCGCACTGTGGCCTTGTGAAATACAAATGAAAATTTTCCTAGAATCTTTTTGAGTTTCAATTGTCTGTGGATGGATTCTTGATTGAACTAATAAGGTAAAAGGATAATTTTATGGGGGTTTTTGAGCCAGTCAATAGTGATGAAGTCACCCGTGGCCGTCGTCATACCATGTGGACGCCGCAATTTCTCTACCATTAGGGACTTAATTGTTAAATTGAAATTTTAAATTCTCACAGGGCTTAAAGACTTGACGCTACTGGAGCTAGTTTCCACAAACAAACTTGGCATGTCGCAACTAACTCCGGATGAGATAGCGAGCAAACGGAAGCAAAGATGGTACTTTGGAGGGCTTGCTTCGTCTGGGGCAGCGTGTTGTACACATCCCTTGGATCTGTTAAAGGTGACCGAGTGCTCAAAGCTATGAAAATCATGAGTAACGATTTGTAACGCTATTTTTCTTCATGTATAATCGTAGGTTCACATGCAAACGCAGCAGGAGGGTAAATTAACTATTGTTGGTCAATCCGTGGCAATTGTACGGAAACAAGGATTCCTAGCTTTGTACTCTGGGCTGTCAGCATCTATTTTGAGACAGTTGACTTACTCCACTACCCGATTTGGACTTTATGAGGTAAAGAAACCTATTTATGCAAAGAAATTCTCGCTAATTGTCACTGTAATTGTAAATTGAGGAACCTTGTTTTGTTTCAGTTCGGCAAGACTAGTTTAACTCCACCGGGAAAAACAGACATATCGTTTTTCCAAAAGGTATGGCTAGCTGGGTTATCGGGTGCCTGTGGAGGTTTCGTAGGTACTCCTGGTGATATGATTAATGTTAGGATGCAAAACGACATAAAGCTCCCTCCAGAAAAACGACGAAAGTAAGTCTTTCACAATTACCTTGTACATTTGTGTGGAACATGAGCTAATTTTTCTGTTTGAACATTCTAGCTACAAGCATGCAATCGACGGAGTTTTCCGAGTCTGGAGGGAGGAAGGACTACGACGTGTTTTCTCTGGTGCCTCCACCGCTACTAGTCGTGCTGTTGTGGTAACAATCGGTCAACTCTCCTTTTATGACCAAGTTAAAGTGATTCTCCTTGGGTCTGGATATTTCTCTGACAACGTTCTCACCCATTTCCTTTCAAGCTTATCTGCTGTAAGAACCAAACTGCCACATAATTACTGATGTCGAGCATGATAACTTGAAACCTTTTTAAATTTCTACAGGGTGCTGCAGCCACATTCATGACACAACCTTTAGATGTTCTTAAAACTAGGCAAATGAACGCTAAGCCGGGAGAATTCAAGGTATTGAAACTAGTTACGGTTTGGTCACTTTTGGTTACGGTTGGTGTGTGGCGATTTAAACTAAAGTTTGTGCTGTATTTGCAGAGTATGTGGCACCTGATTACTTACACTGCCAAGTTAGGACCTTCTGGTTTCTTTAAAGGATTTTGTTCCAGCATTCGTCCGTTTGGGACCCCACACTATCCTAATGTTCTTGTATTTGGAACAGCTCCGCAAACATTTTGGATATCTTCCAGAAGAGAAATAACGATGCGTTGGGATAGCACGTTAAATATTTTTTAAAAATCCCATCCATTCTTAGGTGAAACGTAGAAAGCGTAGTACAAGATTCACTGAATTCGATATATTTCCACAAGACAAAAGTGCAATAAGGCAGTAGAAAGTTAGATAAATAGTAAAATTATTTTTGGACTGGGAACGCCATCCCCATTTAAGTAACTGTGGTTCAAGGCAACCATGCTCACTAATGCTTACTACTTAACACGGCTACAACTATCGGAAACTTGCCGCTGAATGATTAAAAAAGCCGGACGAGACTTTGTAGATTATAACAATATCTTAATCCTATGCTAGTCGCAAACCATCAACAGCAAATCAACTGGTCAATCACAAAACTTCCATGATTTATAGCAATCACTATCACTATTCAATTTGTAGCAGGGTGTAGTCAAAGGTAATCACGGGGAAATATGACACCCGTCTGAGTAAATTGTAAGATTAGACAAAAAAAACTGAAATGCGGTGCTAAGTAAATCCGTAGCATAATCATTATGATGATGAGATACAACAGTGAAATTGTAATGAAATTAAAATGACATTATTTTAACGATATCAATATCAGTGCGTCAAGTTAAATCTGTCGATGTATAAAACAGTACCAAAAATGTAAAAGATGACCATAACGAATTAAAATAAAACTAGCTTAAATCTGAATTATACGTCTACTCTGCTTGTAATTAAGTGCGTTTGTAAGCTGTCTTTTTATGTTGGGAGAAACAGGTTAATAAGTCATGTTTTATTCACGAAACACCTTTAAAACCAATAACAAACATAAGAAAATTTAACGATTCCAAAGATGACCAGCGATGAAAACAACACTGCATCCTGCTTCAATTTCGTACTTTAAAGTTTTAGAAACGATTAGAAAATCCATCTACGCACGTTCCTTAACCTGAAGGCCTGCAAACAATTCAAACAATTCGGATTGATTAGCCAACGGAATAAATCGTATAAAAATTTATTCCAATGCTATTATGCCCCCATCGCGCATATTTATCATACCTGGAGGAAGTGACTGCTTCAGCTTTTCTGCCTTTTCCTTATCGGTGATTACCAAGGTGTAGAGGAATCTGGAACAGCGAACTTTGAACTTGACATTCTCCGTGTTCTTCTTTATTTTGACGCTTTTAGCATCTTTCCTCCTGGCCTTCAGCAAAAAGTCCTTAATTTCTTTGATTTCACGGGGCTACAAGGATAAATAAAACGATATTAACGGTGATTCCATTCAACTAACTTCCTCTATTAAAACTAAGTTCATAAGAGAAAACTAACTGCACTATACTTAAAACATGTAACAAAACTATCTAAGAACTGGGAATCGAATTAATGGCACAATTATATAGTTTGTAGTTAACTTACCATCGTGAATAGAGGGTTTTAACCGTACTTTTTAACTAACTTTCAAGAAAATTTACAGAAATCAAATCAGTTCGGTCTGCTGTTCAGAAATGCTGTATGCAGGAAAAGACTAAATGTCAACAAAAGTGTACCTTGCTTCAGTTCTGTTTGAAAGGTGCTCTCGTCTCAGACTGCCCCAGCAATGCTCGCTGACTTCTCTGATGTATACATGAACAGCGAAGTATAAAAGCTACCAAAAAAGACAAAAGACCTAAAAGGTCTAATGTTGGATGTCGGATCCAGGTCGACCTGGATGGAGTATGCTGGAGGTTACACGGTTCCAGTTAAAGACAGGCATGGGATGGAGCATGGATCCTCCATCGTTCCTAATTGGATGCTTTCGACTGTTCGGAATAGGAAATTGCAACCCTAATACAATTAATCTGATGCAAAACAATTAAGTTTTTTTAAGTTTTTATTTAAATCATTTCGTTCACATCTCGAAAAACTGATAACAATTAGCACAAGGCATCAAATGGTGTATCATTTAAACTTTAAAGAATATGAAAAATTAACCATGTAACTCGAAAAACGGGAAAGTAGACCATTTACAAAAATGCTCAAGGTTATATAGTTATATTGCTTTAAAGTACATAGTTGTCTGGAATAATCTTGCTTAGAACGAAGATGAATTAGCAGAAATAAAGAAATTAACAGATTGATTGGAACACTTTAATTATTACAATTATTAATCAATTTAACGGTACATGAATGAAAGAATTTACCTTACGAACAGAGAATAAGGTGGAAGTGAACTTGTATACATGCTACACGATAGAATAGGCGCTATGTAAAACATAGTGAAGCCGTCTTAAAAACAGGATTTTCATAATAAGAAGTTTCAGTTTCTCTAACGTAGAATGAAGATAAAAAGATGAACCTTCGCTCTCCAGTGCAGTTGAATTTCATTAGGAAAGAAACTTAATTTTATCTGAATTATAATTTTATATACTATCTTCTTAAAATCTGAATAGTTATAGTTATATGTAACAAGAATAGGATATTAACACGTTTATAATTCAATTGTTAAAGAAGAACATTACAGAGAGGTGAAAACTGTTTCGTGCTGGAACCACTCCAGCTATTAGCGATATTTCGTAAATGTTAAGTTCTTTGTAGTTTATGATTTTCGGCTTGGTTTCAACACAGTCTGTGCGGCCATAGCATCGGGAAGTAGGCTGTGGTAATTCAAAAGTGGTACATACGCTGCAGTTATCAATCTTCCTCCAAACCAGCGTCCATGTAAACTGTTCACTGCAGCAACGGCTCCTGAAACCGAAGGACATTTAATATACACATTCCCTGTGGGTGCTTTTGAATCAACGAAAACGTGAACGGCTCCACCGTGCTCCAAACATGCTTCGACCACTTCTTCTTTCAGTTCTTGTTCAAACAATGGGTTATCCAGTTCCCTGCAAACAATTACAAAAAGAAGAAAATTGATACATATTAAAGTATGTGGAGTGGAAGATCTTGCTGACAGATGCAACACTTACTTTAGCGGGTCAAACATGTTAGAAAGCATGAAACACTGTGTTGCAATTGGAGGAGCTGCGACAGGTGAGGGTGATGAAGCTTGGACAGCAGCACCTGGATGTTGTCTGCATATTGAGGGCGGTGGCAGCCGCTTCCGGAAGTTTCAAATCTGTACCTTCAGCCAGTTTTGCCATCAATTGTAATCTTCCAGTGACGCCTAAGTTGACACCGGCCCGATCCATTTCATCTGTGTCCAGGTAGTTTTGAGGATTGTGATAACTGCTATCTGATTTCTCAGTGACGTAACCAACCTTCATGGGACGACCAGCAATTTCGAAACCATTCAGCTGTTCCATTGCACGTTTAGCATCTTCTCCCTCGTGAAACTAGGCGCAAAAATAGCAAAATGGTTACTTTTCTTCCTAATTATTCTATTTGCCAAGAAGAAAGTAATATAATCTTTAAAAAGTGATCTTACAGTTATGAATCCAAATCCCTTCGATCTCCCTGTATCATGATCCTTCATTAAAATTATTTCGTCAACCCTTCCAAATGGTTCAAAAATTCCTCGTAACATGTCCTCCGTAATGTTAAAATGCAAAGAACCAATGTACAGTTTCATGGGACCTGGATTAGCAGTTGCCATTGCTGCAGCTAAGGCTCCAGACTTGGCAACTTGTCCTGCTCTATTCTTCTCAGCTTGCGAGGGTTGGACAATGATGGGTATTCCCATTAACTTCTGTCCATTAAGACCAAGAGCCTGTTTGGAAAGACGATATTATGAGTTTGACTGCGAACAAATGAATATTACATACATAACTTAACAAATTGCGAACCTACCAAACCCACAGAATCAATTTCTCCAAATTCAACATAAGCTATTCCCTTGAACCGCCTTGTTTTGTTGCAAGTGATCATCCTGACGTCACGAACTTTTCCGACAGATGAGAAGAAATCTTCTAAGTCTCTCGCCCGTACTCGTTGACTCAACTGCATGCAAAATACAGTTCTTGCATCTCTCTCTTCAGGGCTAAGTGGGGCGTCGTCCTTTTGTGGAGACCTGGAGCTTCTTCTGCGTGGTCCCAACCTAAGTCTTGGTGGAGTTCTTGACCGACGACGATCCTTCGAGCGGCTTCTGCTTTTGCGTTTTTCTGCACGATCGCGAGAGCGGGACCGGCGACGACGGTTTTTATCCTTACTACGGCTCCTTTTACCATCTCGCTCGCCACGTTCCTTGTCACGGCTACGACTGCGTCGTTTCCTGTCTTTACTTCGGCTTCTATCTCGGCGATCACGGCTTTTGCTGCGTCTTCTACGACGATCGCGGTCTCGCTTAGGGTCATCCTCTCGCAGTTCCCTGAAAGACAAAAAATACAACACGATTGAAGATAATTTAATATGTGGTTTCAGCACAACATCTGTCGGTGAATTTTAAGATTTTTAATTACCTGGAATGACTGGATCCATTAGAGTACGATGATATCCCGTTGTCTCTTCCTGGGTCACCCTGGAGGTAACAATGAACAATAATCAACGGTTTCCAGGAAGGAGGATATTGTCGCCCCGATTTTCATTTTTTTAAGGGAAAAATGTTTTGGATAGGAAATTTACCGGATTGGAGTTTGGATTGACGAAGAAGGGAAAAAGAAACAAATGAACAAGGCATTAGAAAACATAATCACCATACATGTTTTAACTTATCTACAACGCAACAATTAAATTCTCGATTGGCGCTCCACGCGCTAATTAAAACGATGCACAACCATCTCTTTCTCTCTGGAGGCATACGGTCTGAACGCCATCTAAGCACCTAAAGGCAGAGCAATCATCATAATCTTATGCATTTTTCTTCATGAAAAGTGAAAACAATTTCACCAAAGTACCAACTCAAGCTCGTAGATAAAATGGGACCGTATGGAAAATAACCATCAAATCGACTGATATGAAAACTACTCCGTTAAACATCATTATCGATTCCAAAAATGCGTCGTTTGCTTAAATGATTTCTTAATTTCAGGCCCTAACTGTCAGTTGAAAATAGCAGACTTATACACGAGATTTTTTACTACAAGTTTGATACCCATAGAGCATGCTTAAGGTTAACTGACTTCGATACACTCGTGTTGTTCTGCTACGTGAAATGTGTGCAGACAAATGTTGGATGACTTACCATTAATTAAGAACCAATCAACTACCCGTCATGATTAAAATATTTTTGGCGAAGTAGTGTGAATTAAAAGAGGGGACACTGACTGACAACATCTGGAAAGATATACAGACAATTGTTAGAAATACTTCATAAGTACACTTGTTTTTTTAACTAAATGAAGAAGAAACGTTGAAAAACTTTCGTTGATACAAACAAAATGGCAAAACAAATTCTACTTTATACCGTACTGGATACTGGATTATAGTTATTGGAATTTAAAGTAGGGGCAATTGAAAACTAATGAGATTACTGAATCAACGCTATTTAACGAATATACTTCAACAAAATCTTGGAGGGGATGCCAATGTTAGGCACGGCTATAAGTGGTTATGTTATGGGGCTGCGTAGAGTAAAGCGTTAGTTTCTGGTCTAACTGTACAAAGAGTACAAGTTGTTGGATGTCCAATGGTCACCCCGGGTGTCCACGGGTGGACGCAAACCAAGGAATTGTTGACAACAGGAACGGGCTACTCACCTCAGATATTTATTTTCAACTGATGTGCTTCTTTCTACCTTCAGAATCCATAACTCAGGTTGGTGAACAGATGTCGGGGAAGCAAATATTTGCGAAATCAGACATTCGTGTCTGCAAGATGTCAAAATTGTAATCAGTACATGATACATGATGATAACACTTATAATTATAAACATTAGCCAACTATCTACTAACTGCCTGACGAAAATATATTGGACAAGCGCTTATGGATCGATAATGACGAAAACGTTAGAAAGTACCATTAATACCATTAGAACAACGAAACAATTAGCATTTGCACGGTCCCATTTTGAAGGTTATCTACTGTAAAAACCAAACTGGGGATGTCTTTAACGGAAGCATGTTTTACTCTCTCTACCCAAGATCCCATCGCAATAAGTCTTGACTGGTGCGTGAAGTGTGTATCTAAAATACATTTAGGAAATGCATTGTTTAGTCAAAAATCGGTCAAAGTCACAATGGTTTTTATGCAGTTTTTTTTACAAAGAAGATCAACAACAATTAAATAACTGCCTGCCAAACTGCAAAGTGTGTAGACCGTCAAGGAAGATGGAACATATTCTGGTTCGTTCGTGTGTAAAAACCTGAAAAAGCAGAGAATGATAACCTTATCGGATTTAATTGCTAAGTCACTTTAGAATCGCTCTTGCAGGAAAGTATAGAAAGTCAGCTAGAAGATTTATGATAATAAAACAAAACTTTCATTAGAAATGAGCCTGACCTGACCACAATCATATAACTAACTTGAATGCTCCAGGAAACAATGGCTCGACTTATTTCACAGTTGACAACGTGGTTTGATTTCAACTATGGCGAGGACTGTAATTACATTACATTTGCATACGACAAAAACAAATACTGCATTAGTAGGCAGTATTACGCAATAAGGGTCTGTCATCTTTCCTTGTTTGAAGAACCGATTAGGAAACTCCCTTCAGGGCACTTCTATCCGACTATCATATAAAAATTAACAATTGACAATATACTATCATTTCCACTGACTACTTTTGAAGACCATTTACAAGATAGGACAATCAGCGATCTCTCTTAGGAAAATATCGTTGTGGAATGCAGTAATTTGAAAAAAGCAAGAGCTATTCAGCGTTTCCTCATGACATAACTCGTTTTTCGTCTATGGTCTTCCAATCAACGAATAATCTTACAACATCTGTTCTAACTAACTTATGGGTTGTGAAAACTGCTCATACTAACTCCTCGTAGGTTCTTAGTACTACATATGAACTTAAAAATTAAAGTTTTCCGATTAATTATGAATTTAGAGCTAAAATTTTAACAGTGAACAGAAAAGTGTTCGTAAAATCTTAGTATAATAAACTGAAAACTGGTAACTGTACCGATTTGCTGACATATGCAGCCTCCAGCAAGGCGTCCACATCAAATTCATCCCCCATCTTAAAACCTCTTGTGTAGGAAGGAGCTGAAAGGAACCAGAACCTCCAAAAACTTTTACAATAAGTTACGTTCTTGACGCCAGGAAGTAGGTCCACTTATCGAGAAGTCTCCAAAGAAGATGAACGATGTACTTGGGTGGGATTGATTGGAAACGGATGGTCGCTGTCCTCCTAGTTGGATGATATTGAGGTATTTATTTGCACAATCCGCACAACTCGCACGGTCCGATAACCTGCTTTAAAGAAGTATAAATGTACATTTAATACATATATTAAACTCTATTCATTTCTAAGTTATCTGTAATTAAGATTTTTACTTACAATGTTTGGAAAAATCGAATATGCGGTGAATTCCTATAAACTGTAAACAATCGCAGTTGTACCATGAACCACCCAACTGACCAGCTGATTACCTAGACCAATTTCTCTGCTAACTTCTAACAACACCTTCGGCTAGCTGGTCTGTCTAACTGTTTTCTCAATTTGTTTAATTTTAATTTAACTGTGTATAATCCAGAAAAAGACTATTATTTAACTCTAAAGGAGAGTTAGAAATGGCGAAAGTTTGCCTTTTCTCAATGACACTAGCTAGCATACGCAGACCATTTTTACAAACAGCTTTCAATACAGAAAAAAAATCAATTATAATACATATTGGGTATAGGCTCGAACAACAGTTGCCCTCTGAAACAACCTTAAAAAGCCTTTTTCTTATCCTGCCTGTGTTTTTGACTCTCTTCTCAAAGATTACGTGGCACATACACTCTTCACATACTACTCTGCACCTCTACCGTTCATCAACAGAAAACAAACACTTTGCAAGTTGCCTCATAAAAATTCGCGTTTTTAACACTTTTTACATGCACTCAGCTTTACAGCAGGGCCAAAATACATACTTTTTGCAGTTTTGTATGATTTCTCATGCACTAATAGAAGAATTATCAACTTCCCGTACTTTCTGGAACGTCTCTAGATAAAAAATATAAAACCACTAATGAATGTGACCAACTGCGAACTGACTAATTCGAATTCAGTTTCCCGACCGCAAACCGATAACAAATGTTTCGATGTCTTTCATTATTTGATTATTTACCTAAAATTCGAATGGTATCAATAATTTTAGAAAGGGTCTTGCAATGAATAAAAAAGGATGACTCATCGTCACGAAGCACACATGGGCGTCCAATACTCGATCGGCTAATCCATATTAAGGTCCATTCATACATTGTATGTAATCCTTCTCATGATTGAGTTTACGTTAGTAGCTCGCAGTGCTGCGCATCGCACAAAAGCTCGGACGATATTTTTGTTTTGTGTTCATGCGAAAAGGCTACGTGTTTTTTAGCTTAAAACATTTTTTTCCATTCTTAAACCTGTACCTGTATCTTTTCGTTTTCTCGTTTATATTTTTAAAATCGTAATTAAATAATTATTAATGTAGTGTTGAGGGTTTTGTTAGTATTTGTTAGTGGAGAATGATCAACAGCCCCTTTGATGGGTTGTGCAGACCAGACATTTTGGAAACATCAAAACGATACACAGTGCAGGTATTGGAAAACCTAACATTTTGAAGGTTTCCTGAATAAATTGTGAGTGTTGGTTGCGGTTAAAAATAGATTTAAACTTTAGTTGCGTAGATTTAACTTATTTACGAATTGGATGACAACATGGAGTTGGAGTGACACGGTTTTAGATTTGATTTAAATTGGCTGATAAAGTCGTATTTGCAAGAAAAAGGTAATAATATTATTTTACAAAAGAAATCAAACATAAAGGAATCATTTTTTATAAATATGAAAGCTAATTAAGTGATGTATAAAATTATAACTATGCCCTTTTTGTTGACTTTTTCCAGAATATACACGGTTTTTTTTTATTTTGATGGGAGAGAAGAGCTTTGAAAATTTAAAACAAGTAGTAATGTTCCAAAGGTGTGAGTGGAAGTCTTATCATATGTTCTTGCAAGATTCCTCGCCACGTTCCAGAAATAATGCCGTTGCGTTGGGTGTCTAAATTACATCTCTGGATCACGATTTTAATAACGTTGAGCATAGTTACAATAGGAGCTTGTGTTAGTACTGGTCAACAAACGATTCAACATGAAACTCTAAACAAAGACGAGGCTGTTATTGGAATGGGACCGAAAAGTATAAGCGAACTAGTTGGAAATGAGTCTCCAGAGAGAACCACAGAAATTCCACAAGCGTCTATAACTCAACTTGATTTGCAGCAAGATGGAGACTCTCTGGAAAATAGGATATCGAGTAGGCCAAGTGAGGACACCGAGCTGAAGAATCCTCATCCACATCTTACCATACCATCTCTTCCTTTTTGCAAACCGACTAAGACCACCGTCAGGTCATCCATGTCAGAGGAAAGCAAAAAATCAGGAGAAGAAGATGACAAAGGAATTGATGAAAGTGAGGATGATGTTGAGGTTGTCCAGGCGCCTGATAGTCTGGTGGAAAATGATCGTCAGTTTCTGGTAGCCACATTAGACGGGAAGGTGACCCTGTTGAACAGAACTGGCCACCAAATTTGGTCAGTGAAGACTGGCCCACTGTTTTCGTCAACGATTTCCTCTTTACAAGTATGTTTTTGTATTAACTACGCATTAATATCGTCGAGTTAATGTATAAGCACAGTATTAATGAAACGTTGTTTTTTTATTTGCAGCTAAACGAGGATGGGAAATGGATCAACTTAATTCCTTCGTTAACTGGAGGAGTTTACAAATACGATGGGGACAGTTTATACCCCATGCCTTTTAATGCAGACTCCCTACTGAAGAAATCGTTTAAAATTTCCAACGATGTGGTTATAACTGGTGGAAAGGAGTTGCGCACATTCGGAATCGATGTGAACAGTGGAAATGTTCGTTATGAATGTGGAATTTCCGGATGTATTATGCCAGGAGCAGCAGAGCTGAATCCATCCGGTAAAGGTCCTGAGGACTCGCCGATACTCGTAGTGAAAAAACAAATGCAAACGGTACGAGCAATTGATTCGTCGACTGGAGTTGAGAGATGGAACTTCAGTGTGGGAACTCATGAGTTAGCTTTAGCTGGAGTCACTGAAGGATGTTATCATGGCGCCCAAAAGGACTCTGGCTATTACAACCACATGCTAAAAATCGTTATTCCTGAAGGTCGCGTGTTTGGAGCAGACCGAGAAAATCGTGTAGCGTGGAGTCAAGATTTTGAGTCGCCAATTTCCCAAGCTTGGATATTAGAAGACGGCCAATTGATTTCAGTCGATCCAATCACTAACACTCCGCTTACAGACGTGCCATCATTGTACATCGGAATCCACAACCAGCAATTTTACGTTCAAGAAAGTCAAAACACGGCGGATAAAATGGAACGATATTTTGGGTTAGAAGGACTAGGGCTAAATTCTATGAAAAGACCGCCACTAAACCTGGCTTGGAAACCACCTGCTGCCATAGAGGGTGTGAGTGGATCCACAGCACTCTCAACGATTGCTCCTGCTCCAAACTGGGTCACGTTTGCTCCCACTCCAAATTTCAAGCCGATTTTTGTTTATGACAAGGACTATACTGGGGATCCAATTCTCGAAACGCCTAACAATACGGAACATGATGATGAAGACGACTCCGACGAAGATGTTGACGAAGAGCCGCATAATATCGACTTTAGCGAAGGAATAACCCAAGTGATTGTGATGTCGTTGTGGTATTGGTGGAAGGAAGTGCTAGGGATAAGTTTGTTGACTGCTGTCCTCCTCAATTTGATTTTGATGAAGCCTATAATGCGAGCCGTGCGGAGTCATACTATTGTGGAGATGACTGATTATTTCCAGAATCTGTGGAATCGCCGGAAGGATGAAGAAGAAACGAGAGCTTTGCTTGCAAGACATTCGTCCAATCTGCTAAGTTTACCGGCTCCAAATGAGGAACTTATTGATGAGGAAGGCCTCGTTGAGAGGCGAAAACGAAGTACTTCTTGCTCATCCACGGGCTCCATGAATTCTCCTTGTATTACCATTGTGGAAGCGCAGTTTAGTAGTCAGTATTTGAAAGAGTTTATTCCAATTGAGTGCCTGGGTAGGGGTGGATTTGGAGTGGTTTTTGAAGCGAAGAAAGTTATCGACGAGAGGACATATGCTGTAAAGCGGATTACGCTACCGGATAGAGAAAAGGCCAGGGTCAGGGTTATGCGAGAAGTGAAAGCGTTGGCTCAGTTAGATCACAAAAATATTGTCCGCTATTTTAATGCCTGGATTGAGAGCCCACCGCCAGGCTGGCTGGAGAAAAATGATCCATTATGGGCTAGAACGTAAGTGGTTCAAAAATGAATTTCCTATTGAATTCACAAAGGCAATATAATAATTGGTTCGAATTTTAAATAGGATAATTGGATCAATGAGTCCTACAATGGATTATCCCTCAGACATGTTTGGGTCATCAATAGTTTCTGAACATTCGCGACGGAGGAAACCTGACCACTCTAAAATTTCTGTACCTGCCACTCCTAGCGACGGACCGGTGGACGATGATGATTCCTACATTGTTTTCGAAACCAGCGCGACAACGACAACTGCAATGAAAAGTCCCGATAGTTTTACAACGCTCAGACCTTCAAAGATAGTCTTCCCGGATAAAAACCTGACATCTATTCCAATACCGACATCAGCAGAAACGTCAGCAACGTCGTCGGTGTCGTCTGCTAGTGGCGGAGGCTTTTTCGCTCGGCGTCCGAACAGCCTAAATCTTCGCTCGTCATTATCATCTTTTCAAGAAGACGATGCACTCTTGTCCCAGCATCAATCAGTGTCTATTTCGCACCGGGGGGACGTGACAGACAAACCTGTGGAGAAATCTGACGAAGATGTGGAAGCATCGCAAGGTCTTATGTATTTGTACATTCAGCAAGAGCTTTGTCAAAAGCGAACTCTCCAGGACTGGCTACGATTAGAGAAATGCAGAGATTTGAAACTTGTGATAAGTCTATTCTCGCAAATAGTGGAAGCTGTTGAGTACGTCCATTCCAAGAAGCTGATTCATAGGGACCTCAAACCAAGCAATATCTTCTTGGCAGACGTTACCGAAAATGGGCTTGGACTGTTAACCGTTAAAATTGGTTAGTTTCGCTATGACACGTTTATAAAATGGCTTGGAAAAATCAATTATATAATACTAAACCATGTTGTTCGTTTCATTTGGTATGTTCTAGGCGACTTCGGTCTTGCGACTACTGCGTACGCGGAAGTAGATGCGGACAAGATAGCTACGGCTACAACTCCAGTTGACGATCGGTCCGTTTCCGCCAGCCCAGGTCAGCACGTAAGAATCAACTTGACTGGTCATGTTGGGACTCATCTTTACATGAGCCCTGAGCAAGTAAGTGTGTCGTCTTCATTATTGTGCGTTAAATATTGCGCAAGATAAACTATAACGCTAATTTCTGCGTAATTAACAATCTAGTTAACTAAAGTTGTTTTATTTTTCAGTATCATCGCAAGCCGTATGATTATAAAGTTGACATATATTCATTGGGTCTGATATTCTTCGAACTGTTGGTCCCTTTTTCAACCGACATGGAAAGGTACAACATTTTGTCCGGTGTTCGCAAAATGAGTTTTCCAGATAATTTTAAGACTAGTTACTCCTTTGAGGTAAGGACCAATCATATTTCCGAATGTGAATTACTAAAATTACGAATGTGAAAAAATTGAATTACGAATGTAAAAAAAATATGTACTGTCATGATAAGGGATTGCTACAAGTCATCATTTTTATGATTTACCAGTACGATTTGATTCGAACAATGATCTCACACAACCCCAATGAACGTCCAGACGCTGCCAAAATAAACAGTTGGGTTAAAAGCCACATTACGACGCTTCCAAACGACTCTGACGCATCACCACAAGGTCAAGATTTCTTTGGTGGTCGTAGTGTCTCCAGTCCTGGTGAAATAGTTGTCTTCGAAGAGGATCGGAGCGCATCCCGTAAAAAGGAAAAACAACGATTTTTCAAGACGCAGTCTGTCATGTGAAATAAAGTAACTTCAACCCGCTTCCAGATAATCTCACAAGCGGTGCTACATTCTTCACCTGAATCGGAAGCAATAATATTTTAAGTTGAAGAAATGTCTTATAACTGTGTCCAATGTGATAGCTGCATAATCCGCGTTTAGTTATCTCAATGTTCCCGTAAAACCTTAGCTTGATTTAACTCTCCCAACCATCTTGTCGAAATCGCTGCATCGTTGGAAGGTTTTGTTAGATTTATAAAAAATTATCGTACTATATACCAAGTGTATCGCGCAATAATAATTATTTAGATTATCTTCGTTCAGAATACCGTTTATTCCTGAAACCAGTGCTTGCCGTTTAATTGATGTTTTAGTATTAATTTATGTTTGTTGAGTCTGTTCTATTTCGTAAAGGACTAAATACTTCGAGTTATCGAATGCAAATTAATTAATAATATAAAATATACGTACGTATAGCATAAAACGTATGGAAAGTTATAGATAGTGTACTTTTAGAAATGAGTCATATTTTGTAAACCTTCTGACCGCGTGATTTATCCGTTAATCTGTTGATGCGAGCGATAGACATACCAATAAGTTTTTTTGAATAGCAATTAATAATCAGATGAATCTAATCTTCAAACACAATTATTTGTTTGCTTCCATAATATTTTTGTAAAGTGCGAAGTACGTCGTTTGACTGTTGATACAGTATTTATTTACATTAAATTGTAAATACAAAAAAGTACTCCGACGATACAATTTACAAACTTGAATTAAATAAAGAAATGAACAGAAGAAAACCTAGAAGTATCTAAAGCTTCGCATTCACTTTGAGTTTCATCACTTCATTTTGAACCACTTCGGAACCTTGCCTTTGTCAACAGGTCGTCGTACAGGTTGTTGTCCACTTGATGCAGCACCTGAATGATCTTTAACTTGGGTTTCGGTAGATTCTCTGATTTTCCCATCGTCTTGCTCTTCGCGTTTTCTGGTCTTTAACTTACTTTTGGCATACTCAAAAGCTTTTTCAGGATCAGACAGCTTCTGGTATAAATCTGGTTTAAATACTTTGTTGTCTTGGGGCATTGCTGAGCTACCGAAGTATATCACAACCATTGCAACTAGACCTTCGTCAACGAGCTTCACGTCATCACTAAGAACCTTTTTTGGAGGAGCAGTAACTGAAATTAAAAAGGGAGTGAAATTAGCCATATGGCTACATGGCTTTCATCTGGTGATAATTTATCACTGAATTTATCAATTTGACATGAATTGGAGAACATTGAATTGGTTCAGCTTACATAAATAGAAATCTAGTGCAGGATTTGCCAGGGATTGACGTATCCAAGTCTTAAGGGTACCGATAGTTTCACTAGTTCGGAAGATACCCTGAAGGATAAGCCTGTCTGGAAATCGTATTCTGACAAGCGTATTCGGATGGTCATGCAGACTATTTAGGATGGCTTTCTCTTTCTCAAGTTCCCTTAGCTTTTTACCTTTCAGGGGTGCATCTTCCAAGCTTTCTCTGTAGAGTTAGAAAAGAAAAATTCTTTACATACACACGACACAAACCAGCTTCTGTGAAACATTTCTAAGGTTAGCTACTTATTCAGTTACCTTTGACGCTGGAGACCTTTGAACATTGATTTCACATCATCCAAAGTGACCTATTCAATAAACACATCTTGAAAATTTGGTCATCTTAACTATTACATATGAATGGCTAACAGTGTAATGGTTTACCTCTACCTCATAAAAGCTGTCGTCTTCATCTTGGTCGTCTTTTTCAACAGGCTTGGAAATGACGTCGTCCCCATGATAGAGAATCGATTCTTGTTCTTTGCTCAACTGTTCACATATTAGCGACAAATTAGCGAAGTGCTTAAAACCAGAACCATGATCCTTTAAAAATGTAACTGACCACGTGTAAAGCTCCAACCATTGAATATCTTGGTTGAGGCGTTGGCGTCCGTGGCCGGTCGACAGCCATAGGTTCTGCATTTGAAGTAGTCCCAGCTCCGGGTTTGGAAAGGTCCACAGGTTTCGGTGAAGACATGGTTTGTCAAACTATAATAGTTTTTTTTTCAATATAATGAAGGAAACAATAAAAACTGACAACTTAAACTTGAACATAAACCATAACTCAACTCAGGTTCACAAATATTCGCTAAACATCTAAAACTTCACGAATTCATGTGAAATTTTTCGATGACTGGATGAAGTAATGACTTTTGTTATAGGAGTTTGTAATATTATATTCCCAAATTTTGACTGGGGTACTAAGAGAAATTTGAATGCATACTTTTTCTGTATCTGGAGCCTGCAAGATGCATGTAAACATGTGATCTAGCTGATCTAACACAATACAACAAAACGTGCTCAGTGCATGGTGTTGCTTTGAAGAAAACACTGCCGATTTGTGATTTAAAACGGTTTCAGTTAAGTGACAGCGATTCAACGTGCCGTTAGTGTTTAATTTTGGTAAAAGTGAACCTTTTGTATCCTAATTTAATTAAAAATGTATGTTGTATTGTGAAATATTGCACAGTATGCTGAATTTCGTTTAATTATGTTTTGTTTTCCGACCTCTAGAGTGCAAAATGGGTGATAGCATGGACACTGATGACCTGCCTATGGATGTGGAGGAGGGAGAAGATAGTGACTATGAAGACGTAGACGGGAGTGACGACGACGACGATTCAGGGGACACTGAAGACGACTCTGGCGAAGATGAAGGGATCCTTGGAGACGCCGGTGTGTCCGCCAAGCCCAAATCGAAAAAGGACAAGCTGAAGAAACTCGGAATCGAGGGGAAGAAGGGGGAGAGTAGCAAAGTGAAAGCTGCTAAACCGAAGAAAGCGTATTTACCTGGAATGCAGCTGAAAGAGGGGGAGACGCTGGAGTGTGATGAAAGTGCTTACATCACATTACACACTTTCACTACAGTTGCGCCATGTCTCAGCTTTGACATCATACCTGATAGTTTAGGGCCTAATAGGACAAAGTTTCCACTCACGTCGTACGTAATAGGTGGAACACAAGCGCAAAGGTCACACGCTAACTCGCTAATTATCATGAAGGTATGATTCTTCACTTATTCTGATCGTTTTTGTATGCAATTGATTATCATGTTGATTGAAATCTTGTTTTTTTTGGTGGTATAGCTCAGTAATGTGTATAAAACACAACCAAAAGGGAGTGACGAAGAGTTAAGTAGTGATGAATCTGAAGATGAAATGGACGAAGGATCCTCCAAGAAACCGGAACTTAATGCTGCAGTTGTACCTCATCATGGTTGTGTAAATAGGCTAAGATTCAATTTCGTTGGAGAGCGGCCCTTAGTTGCATCTTGGTCAGAGCTTGGAAAAGTTTGTATTTGGGACGTCACCACTCCTCTAAGGGCCCTGGACAGCGCTGATGTATGCAAAGTTTTCAATTTTATGAGATGCGAATTATTTGCAATGAATGCAGTTAATAACAATTCTAAGCTTTTGCATCTTGTTCCCCACAGATGATTCAGGAATATATCAAAAGTAAAGATAAGCCGAAGCCCATTTTCACATTTAAAGGACACCGCGGTGAAGGATTTGCGTTAGACTGGAGTCCAACAATGCCTGGTATATTTTATATATTTAATTTTCATGAAAGAATAATTTTTTAGTCAAATTTATTCGCAATTTATATGCATAGTGGTATTCGGTGGTCGTTGAATGGTCGAAGACATTTTAAATTATCTTGTCTTGTTAAGGTGTACTTGCAACCGGTGACTGTACGAAGTTCATTCACATCTGGCGTCCTAACGAGGCCACGTGGATAGTCGACCAACGCCCCTTCGCTGATCACAAAGCTTCAATTGAAGACATTCAATGGTCCCCCAATGAGCAGCATGTGTTCGCATCCTGTTCTGTCGATAAAAGGTGCGAAAGAATTGAATGAACTGTGGATTACACGCTCGAAAACGCAATCAACCCTTTATTCTCGGTGATATTTCAATATGAGATCTTATATCCCACTACAAGATGTTTTTTTTTTCTCTTTTGAAGTATTCGGATTTGGGACGCCCGAGAAAATTCTAAGAAAGGAGCAATGCTGAAGAGAGAAGACGCCCATGAGGACGATATTAATGTAATCCACTGGAACCGGAAAGATCCTTTCATCGCTTCTGGAGGTGACGACTGCACTCTCCGTGTTTGGGATCTGAGATCATTCAACGATACCTGCGAGAGTGTGGCCGAGTTCAAGCATCACCACAAAGCTCCCATTTGTTCTGTTGAGTGGAGTCCTCATGAGTCTAGCGTGCTTGCTACATGCGGTGAAGACGACCAAGTGGCCATTTGGGATTTAGCTGTGGAACGTGATCCAGAGGAAAAGGCTGAAGATGAAGTGGTAAGAATTGGGAGATTTTTTTTTTTTTTTTCTTTTGTGTTCAATTTCAAGTATGTCTTATCTTCTATTTAATGCATTTCAAAATTTGAATGGGTAATAAACTACTTTGTATGCCTCATTTGTGAGGTGTGTAGACAGTTGAGGTAATAATTACTGATTTATTAGCCGATCTGTCAGATAATTGACATGATGTGTACTCTCCCTTTGATCTATGTCTTCAATTTGGACGCACTATTCCATCTGTATTTGATACGATTTTTGTGTTTGCTGCTCTTATAAAAGGCTGACTTGATTTTTTTTCTCAAAACAGGATGTCCCACCCCAATTGATGTTTGTACACCAAGGTCAACAAGACATAAAAGAGATCCACTGGCATTCTCAGATTCCCGGAACTATTATCAGTACAGCAGCGACAGGATTTAATATTTTCAAGCCTATAAATTTGTGAGCTTCGTAAATTTTTCGTCTGCACACTGTCCAGTCCCAAATGCGCATCTTCACAAACCGTATTGTGTGCAATTATGCAAAAACCTGTGTATTGTATTGGACACGACCAGTAGAGTCAAACATGTTCTACATCGAAGTCAACCTGTTTTTTATATGAAATTTGTGTCTGTGTGCAAGTAAATAGAACAATAAGTACATTCAATAACTTTTGTTTCATGAGTTTATATTTTCCTTTAGATGTCCTTTTAATAGAAACGATTATCGATACCATTTATTCTATACATTTGGTCAATTTATGTTTATTTGATTCAACTCTTTTTATTTGGTTATAAAATGGATACAATTTATCGTATGTAAATATTTGTTTATGCATTGTGTATAAAGAAGGTTTTACACACTTTGGTTTAGTCTCAATAAAAACCCGGTCTTTTTTATGTAATATACCTGCTTGCAATAGTTGCAATGTGCAACTCCTTTTATAACGTGTCTGTCCATAATAAGTGTGATGTTGGATGTTGAGCTTCAGCTTCATACGTCAATGGGGAAGATCTGTTCCGTCTTTGTCAACTTATCCTAGGCTTCGCCCTGTATGCTTTTGTATCTGCTTGTTTCTCTGTCTGACAAAAAAATAAAGAAACAAGGATCAAGAGAAAATTTTGAAAGAATGCATTCAAAAACATAACTTTAGATCCGCTTTCACTAGTCCTGATTATGCTTGACACTCGTACAATTTCGGGAACAGCATTGGTTGAAAACGTTGGTTTAGTAGGAATCACACCTTGGGACTTAGCAGGCCAGTAGACGAGGAACCTGAATAATGTCAAGAGGATTCCCCCAAGACTTTCAGCCAACTGGGCCACTAAGGCCCTTGGTGGATTCCAATTCATTTGTTTTTTATGCCTGAAATTCATGTCTCAAGGCTATTGTCCTTTTGTGAGGCTTCTTGTCTTGAGCGCTCATCCATCCGATTAAAAATTCGTTGTCAGCGGTCGGCAGGCAAAGTATCCTGTAACAAGTTTAATGGGGGCCTAATCATGATACGGTTTGTTTCATCACATACGTCATAAAAATTAGCATGCCAGCAGGTTTCGTTTTTTCATTGTTTCTTACAGCTCCCACAGCTCAGCCAGGAATACTCAAGAAATCTTGAGCTCTGTGAGATGGGCTTACCTGATAAAATTCACCGCATCAAGTGTGAACTGCTACTGAAAATAAAGAAATAAAGAAAACTGCCATTACAACAAAAATTAGAGCAAAAACGCTTTTGAGCAATTGTATGAATGGAACATGGTGTAGGTATATATTTTCCGGTTAATGTAGCAGACATCTCATACTTAGCAAAGTGATTTATATTTTCTGAGCTTTCATAAAAAATGTTTTCATCCGTTGCTCTCCGTAATGGTTTTTTGATACAGCATGCATAAAAAAGTAATTGACTATTGCTATGAAAATTGAGTGCCAAGCTGGGCACCACTCCTCTGCACAGCTATTTTCAAAGGTGTTCTTTTTCAATCTCGCATAAAATTACTCTCAATAGACATCCAACTACCTGTTGCAAAATTTTCTCCCAAGCATAGTCAAAGATAAAAAAAAGTCTGCATAATAATTATTTGCCTAAAATGGAAACACTAAACCTTTCTTGTATAAAATTGTAAGCACGCGTGCGTGCAATTTTCGGTTCCCTATGGAGGACTTCCCAAAGAAACGAGTTTTTAAATTTCTAGCGATTACAAAACGCTTCTTCTTACGCGCTGCTGCTGACATGTAAGAAAGAATAAAAAGATAGAGGATTATAAAATGATATGTTTCTTTTGCGGAAAAAATATTATGCTGCTTCCGCCCAGCAATTCCAATTTCGAAATCTAATCCGCCTGTCTTGTTTGTACATGAGCTTTTTCTTCATTGAATCATTTACAACAATATGAAAAAACACCAGTAAAAGTTCAAACACAAAGGTTTAATGAGTGTTGGCACGGGGTTTAATAAGAGATGCGATTGAATTTTGTTGCACTTATGCAAAATGCGGTTCTCTCAGATGAAAGTCATGTCAGATGTCAGTAATTTTGTGTGCAGTGACTGTTACTTGAACAAACTGCCATGAAGGAAGCGAGTGTCATGCAAGGATGAGCACATGGAACAAAACATGGAAAATGTAATTTTAGTTTGTGAAAAAAAATCGGAGCGATATTGTACACTGACTGCATCGGTAATTAGCATGTCGGGTGTGATTTAAACGAAATGGAAACTAAGATGGTCTTTGTTTCTAATTCGTAAAGTTAATAGCGATGATTAATTATTGCTTGTTTTTTGCGGGTCATAAACTTTTAACTCGGAGAAATCCATCCATGGATCATTTACTGCGTTTCTTTAAGAAAAGACTGAGAGTAAGGAAGCTGAATTTCAAAAGACGTTTTGATTTAAGGCTTCACGATATGCTCCTGTGTTAAATAGTATCCTGATTAATGAGTTTCAAGGTTGTAGGTGGATCGCATGAAATCTAAAGAATTTTACATAAACGTATTGGACAGGAGAATAGCATCATCTCATGGAGTTTCCAATCTAATAATGATGATTTCCAGGCTACTAATGAGTTTGCAAGATAGTCAGTCAAAGGTACTCAACAGTACTTATTGGAAGGGGGTGAAAGTGAGAACATTGATAAAGATATAAGACTTATGATGATATAAGAAAAACATACCTTCATACATAAGTTCGCATCAGATTTGTTACAATTGCCTTATTCAATACTCGCAACATTACCAGCTATGGAAATTGTTAAAGTTTCTGATCTGCCCAGCCTATGTGCAATTTTCGGTTTGGTTGTTGGTAAAAGCATAATTATTGCATGCATAGTTGTACATATGCCATACGCATCCTAAAGAGATTGGATCAATCAATAATTTTGGATGTTAGAATCAAAGTATTCAGTTTTTCAGTACTCAAGGATAATCAAATTAAAGTTTTGGCAGAGTAGAAAGGTACACGCATCCATCCCCAGTCCAGACTTAATAATTTTCGACGTAGACATAACAAAGTTCAACTTCAATTTTCTCCTTTGTTTTTTGGTGGCTTTTAACAGAAGTTGTAAAAGTAATATTTCATATTTGCTTATTAACAAGGATCCCATTCTTTCTTGTTAAGAATTGCGTCAGTTTGTGGTAGCCAAAAAGCATTGCCGCAGCGTATCTACTTTAGTAACGCGTCAAGTTGGTCTCCTCAGTTGACTGTTAAATCATTTCTAAATACGAAGCTAGAGCCATGCCGCATCATCGAAATTCACGGCTCACAGCATGTGGCAATCACGAATTCACTTTCAATCATAAAAATCAATGCAGCAGTCATAAAAATATATATTTTCTCAAAAAAAAGTACATACGCCAAACTGGTAAAACAGAAGATTATGCGCTTCAACCAACTAATGAAAAAATGTGACTCATGCTGGTCCTACAATAGAATGAACTTTAGTCTGTGGACCAAGACCAACCAAGTTGAGTAAACGTGTATATGCGATAAACAAGCTGAGAAAATGCCGTTACGCATAAAGTTACCAAGTTGTCTACAAGTTTGAACCAACTTGCATATGAATTTTCTGTTGGTAATAATTAAACCAAATACGTAATAAGCAATTGGAAATCATTAGACACGCACAGTTGCCAGAAATCATAGAGAAAAATTGGATCTTCACAGCCTCCAGTTGCATTCAATAGTTGTTATTTAATAGCTATTGTGCAACTAATAAATTAGTCTTCAAATTATAAACGTGAAAGCTTATATTACAAGAGTTTTTTAACTTGTTGATACTTTTATCGAAAGGGAATGGAAGAGAAGGAGTAGGCATAAATAAAGGAATGAACAATCAACACTCTTTTATTTCTAAAACTCACTCTAACTGAGCGTGCGTAGAATTTTAAAAGAAAATTCTCAAGCGGTGTGGCCGCAGGTGAAAATTTCCTGACTTAACTAGAACGTGCAAAAAGAGAAAAAAGGTTTGCAAAGGTATAGCTTTGATTTTTACTATTTGCATCAGGCAAGAGAATAGTTCGGTAGTAAAGTTAAAACGAAAAACGTGAGCTACATGAATATGGAACAGGAGACGCCCAAAATAATTTAGTTAAAAAATTTGCACAGCCACACAAATAGATTCAATAGCCACTTCTAAGAACTCACTGACAACCAACTAATTGTCGAAGGAAAAACTATTTAACCAATTGGCTCTGCATCCTGTTTTATTGCTGCAGAGAATGCAAACCAACGCTACTTTCTCAATCAGTGTGAACATATTTTGTTTGGGAGCACAAATCCCAATGGGGGATGCGCAGTGTACAAAAAATATCGTGTGGGGTTTCAATTAGGGGTATTCTTTTAAACAGTGAAAGCCATGATTTACTCACATTGTGCTAGAAAAATAGGAAACCCAGTAATTCTCGTAATTATACATGATGCATGCTAATTGAACAGGAACAAAATACATAATCATAGTTTTAATTTTTGTGGCAAAGCATGGTGCTTATACCAGTCCCCCTCCCGGCTTTCCGGTTTACATGCAACAAGAAGGAGAATTTCTATAACTGGATGGATTTTTCTTGCACTAGTAGCACGTAATTAAGATTTCATGAAAAATACTTGGGCATAAAACAAAGGGGCGAAATCATAGGAAGTCAGACTTAACTCGATCACAATATTATTGCAAACGGGAATGTAAATAGATGCTCATATTGCATTGTATCAAATTCTGTGAATTAGAGGAGAAAACAGGAACGGAAATTAGCATTTATGGCTTAGCATTCTCAAACGTAACAATTTGTATGCATTCTGGCGAGTCCTGTTACGGTTCGCTGTGATTCTACTTTCAAATCTGATTTTGGTCAAGCTTAAAAATATCTGTATATCTTTTATGTAGTGTTGGCATGTGTAGAGGACGCCTATTTGCGTTCAAGAGAGCTCATCTTGCTTGCAATTTTGCAGACTTTGTTTTATAGCTTCTTTTTGCAATCTGTATGCCTATAAAGAGCTCTGAAATGATTTCCGAATCGACAGAAAATTTTATTAATTATTTTACAGAGACAAGTGCAGTCATTAAATAGATTGATGAATAAGATGTTCATAAAAATATTATGTGTCTGCTTGGTCGCNAATTTTATTAATTATTTTACAGAGACAAGCGCGGTCATTAAATATGATTGATGAATAAGATGTTCATAAAAATATTATGTGTCTGCTTGGTCGCTAATTAATATAACTTTCAACTTGAGTAATTAAACGCGTGTTGTTCGTTGCGCGTAGGCTATTTTTAGATGAAAATGTTCACTCATTAAAAACACATTTTTTTCTCCTTTTTAAAGCCACTTCCTTCCTTTCAGTATTAGTTATGTTCGAATGACTTGATTGTTGGCTGCAAGTTGGATAATTTTCATCCAGAAAAATCTTGATATGAACCTGACAACATCATTTTTAAGTGCCTACTTACATGATTTTTTATTTTAACATGGTCTGTTTTAGTAACACATGAGGTGATCGTAATGATGCACCCAACAGCATTAAACATTTTCGAAAAGAAAACTGCCAGAAATGAAACCAACATGGCTCTAATAGCCATGCATCAAAGCTGTTATCACTTTTACAATTCGCCCAATGAATTCTAATCAAACACTAAATTTCAAAAGTCAAATCTTTCCGGTTACTGCCAAAAATACCATTTTCGATTTGCAAATTGATGGGGTTTTCCTGGATAATTGTAGTGCTCCATTACGTGAGATATGTGCCAAATTCAAATTCACCGGATTGTGCACATCCAAGAACTGGAACCGTTCAAATAAAGTTATATTAAAAGGTGTAAAACGAAATTTCAACAGATCGACATCTATGATTTCAATAGGATTGTGCATCTAATATCTTATCAGAGCTCATAAAGCAGTCAACATTAATGACTAAATACTCCATGAAAATTCAACACTTTCCCCGTATTTTTTTTACTTTTATACATGTGTACAACAAATTATAGCTATAGGACACCTAAAACAAACCTATTATTGCATTGAAAATGATACCTGAATGGAAAAAAAGTGAAATTGAAATAAATAGTGTTGGCTTTTGCATAATATTTATTTGTTGACTTGCCTTTCTCCTTTTTATCCGCTAATCTTTCATGAAATACCGAAACACCTTATTGTTTGGCTACTAGAATAAAGAAACGTGTTCTTTTTTTCTGCACCGGCCAGGCAATTCATCTTCTTCTTTCACAAGTGAAAAAATATTAAATGTGATTTCCCAGATGGACCAGATGAGCATCTTTTGTGTAAAAAAATAGATGCCACACCACCACCGACTGAGTCGGTTGTTTGATGTCGAAGCGGAGGTTTTAGCAATCATTTTAATTTTTCTCAAAAAAAAGTTTCAATGTCAGATTCAGTCACACATATTTACAGTGTGGAAGGCTCCTATTCCTCATGCAAATTAATTCAACTTGATTCATGTTTCCTCGTATACTACACAGAA
>JAAXOA010000234.1:0-28936 GCA_036561885.1 Salina celebensis | reverse complement strand
TTACTATTACTTATGCTTTTACGGCGTACTCTTATTAAGCGTGACTCTATTACGGTTTCTGATTTGGCGTTGTTAGTCTGTAGATTCGTTACGATTACCAAATTTCCGTAGACGCTAAATAACGATAACTGTCCTAATTTTAGTCATATTTTCTTCGGCCCTGGCGCTAGAGGTGCCTGAAGGTGCTCACATACAATCTTCTGCATAAAAGTCGAATGCTTTGAACATTCCCAGATATTCCCAATAAGGCCCCCACATGCATATACTCGCATCAACCCGACTGGGTTACCTAAGGTATTCTGTTGCTACTACTCCGCAATGTAATTTGAGTAAAAAAGCCTGATGCGCCACCCATGTCTGGTTAAACAATACATTATTATCTATACACGAACATGAGTAAAATCAACAAGAGTTACACTTACTTATCCCCATTGTACTGGTTTGGTTTATTAGTAAATCTTGTTCTAAAAGAGAATGATTGGATTCTATTATCTTCGAAATTACTTGGAAGTAACCGAGACACGATATTTTGTTATCCTTAGATGACGACCAATACGAGTTGGACGGGAAGGACTTGAGTTTCTCCTCATTACTAGCAGCCCACGGACGACGCCGATCCGAGAGAAGTGTATCATATTCATCTTGTTCATGGTCTGATGTTTCCATCGGTTCGGAAACATTGCCGAGAAGACCTCTCAGCGTGAACCCAGCAATTTCTAAAGGTCTCATGGTCGTGTCGGTTGAGAGTCGTGGTAGGGAGGTAACGTTTGTTGAACACTACACGTCTTCTCATTTGATGACGCTTCCACCTATCTTCCTTGCCGCTTCGAGGGGACGTTCCACACCAGTGGTTCTTCTGTTGCAACATGGTGCTAAAGGAAACATATCGGTAAGAAATAGCAGCGAATGTAGCCAATAAACAATCCTCCTCAAGTACATTGATCATTATCATATTTTTTTGTCGTCACGTCTCCAGAAAGGTTTGAAAAAATCTCATTCCGTGTTATGTCGTATCCTTTGATATGCAAAAATTGCCATCTTGAAAACGTCGTGAAACAGACAAAACTTAAAAGAAAACGAGGTACTATGCTTGCACTAGTGCTGGAATCATCATGCTTTGCTCTCCATTGCCGACGTCTCCTCATGCGGGTCTACTTAATAATCCTTTCAAGAATGCTTATGGAGAGACAAGAGTGATATGAATAGCATGATGACCAGGTAATACTGCCAGGTATGCTTTGTGCATAACATTGTTTAGAGAACAGCCCTCTCTTTTCTGCGTAGAATTTTTTTCAGGAGACCAGGCAAACTGCTTTATGTATACAAACATGTGCACAAAAGTTTGTTCCTCGCTTGTAACGTTGTTGTCGTGCAAAAAATAGTCGAGGGAATAAACTATGAGCACGAAAAAAGTCACAAATAATTTCATGATGCCACTACATCCAGGTAGTAGTAGCATGCAATCCACTATGAAGAATGACGCCCTGTTTTAATTTCCGGTAGAGATCGTCATACATCTTCTCTTCCAGACTAAGGTGTATACCTAAACAATTACAGGACACAACTTTCTCAAGGGAAACAATCTTAAACCACCACGACAATAACAGTTTCTCATGAGTTTGGCCATTTACTCATAGCTTACTAGAAACGTCAACAAGGACAATAGCAAATGTAATTTGATGTCGCCATCGTAATTGCTGAAAAATGGCAGGAATTGAAAATGAGAAAAAGATTCTGCTTTGATGTATTCAACGAGAAAAAAAATGAAAAATCGATTTGTTTCCTGCTCTTTAGAGGCGATTCTATTGCTTGTTTGATATTATTTTGATGCTCATTCTCAGCGATAAAAAATGGTGAAAGGAAAGAAGAACGAGTTGTAAGGATGAGAATAGGAAAGGGATTTGATAGAGATTCCCAAATTTTCTTTCAATCTGCACCAACCAGGAAAAGAGGGACACATAAGTAGTGCTGAAATGGAATTTCGTACCAATGCTCTGTGAAGACATGAAACGAGAAAGAGTTTCTTTTAGACTTTTACGGTACCTGCATGCACCCACTTTTCTCTTGCCATAAGTACAATATTGGCAATACTTTTGTAAAGGGTATGCTTCATGACGGCAATGAACCACACGTTACTTTACACTTATCATCATTCTTCTTCAGGTCTCTGCAAACAAAAAATCTTCACACTCTGAAAAGAGGGGCTAGGTGTACAGGAGAGAAAGAAAGGAAGACTCGTGTGATAACAAAATTGAATGCGTACACTCACGAAAAGAGCATTTGTTTTCTTGAGAGAAAATCAGTCGAATAAAAATCAATACGTTTAGCTTATTTTCGGCCTTATAAAATAGTCGAAACAAAATTCAAGACGAGAGAAACAATATTTTATTAGAGTTTCCTTGCACACGATTCACACTTAGGAAATTTGTTCAATGCAGAGGTGTCCATCTAGAAAATGTTTCACCTGTCACTTCCTACGTTTAAGAGTATTTCGTGTTATCCCTACTTGAGCATAAAACAATGTGCATTGGAGAAAAAAATCATGATAAATGATGTGTTGTCTGTGGGTAATGCATTCTCTGTCAGTTCCCGAACAAAAAACTTTCCTCATAACATTTTATCATGGTTGAATAAGCGACACACAAGGTCGAATTAACAGGAAGTCATTGAGTCAGCTTTCTTTTACATTTTAAGGGTTGTCCTAAATAGGCATGTGGGTAAGTGAATAAAACTATTTTTCCTTAAGAAAAAATATGCTTTTCCGGAACTTGAAAAACAATTCTTGCTGATATTCTATGAATTAAACAAGTTTAAGAAAGTTACAAGTACGTATCCCTAATGTTAATTTCAAATTGACACCGTTCATAGTTTTTCTTCTTCAAGGTAACCCCCGCAAAACTACATAGCAAATGAACAGATTGATAGGTTGTAGAATGCCAATGGCCTAGGCAGTTTTCTTGATTGAGTAGTACGAAATATTACCGCATGATTGATCTGACTCGAAAGATTGGAAGGTCAAAGAACTGAATGCATATAGCAGGATTTTAATCTCCATAAAAGGTGGTATTACACAAAAAATCATGTAGGCATCAGAAAAATGTTATTAAAGAAGAATGTTTCGTTGAAAGACTGAGGAAAGTAAATAAACCACGACTATGAGTAGTAACTGTGCATCGTTATAGTTGATTTACAGGAGGGAAATACATTAGGAGTTGTTATAATGATTGCAGGATCCGTTGGGCAATACTCCCCTCCATTTGGCAGTGATTCAGTCTCCAACCCCGTGGGATGTCATTCTGGATTTAATGGAAGGCGGATCGAAAATCTTTCTCCGTAATGAGCGTGGAATTACACCTCATGATCTACTCCCTCCTATTCTTCGACTTCAGAAAGAATTAGTTGCAGATTGTTGGCTGGGTCTGGTACTCGAAGATGCTGCACATATTATTGAACAGTCTGACCAAGGTAAAATGTTCATATTCAACACTTGAATTGTGTTTCAAACAACGCAGAGCCGCAATCCTTTTGTTTGTAAAGTGCCAAAACATGAGTGTTTTTTATACTTGTAAATTTGTGTTTAACAAGGGTATAATGAATTTTCCAGGTGGAACTCGCGATACCAGTTCTAGATCAAGCCGATTGTTCAAAAAGCTTCACGAGGCAAGATATCATCGAGATAAAAACACCGAAGGTAAAGGTCCAGGACAGAAAGTTAGTGGAAAGGGGAACAGTGGAGGCGGAGGAGCTTCTGGTTGTTGCAGTAGTGGAACTGCTTCTTGTAACATTGGTGGGAGTAGTGGTGTAGAACAAATTGTAGCATATGAAGTGCCTACGCTTAGTGAAGGACCATCTGCAGCAGTTCCAGGGCCATCGCTTCCCGTTATAAAGGTAATTTTGAGTTGTTTCCTCATCCACAAAAATTCT
This sequence comes from Salina celebensis, assembly GCA_036561885.1. Lineage (NCBI taxonomy): Eukaryota > Metazoa > Arthropoda > Collembola > Entomobryomorpha > Paronellidae > Salina > Salina celebensis. The sequence continues at coordinate 25,012 of JAAXOA010000234.1, read as the reverse complement.
ATTACAACAGCTATTCACACCCAGATCCAAGCTAGAGGTTTTGGTTAATTAATTTCAAATTTCAACTATCTGACTCTTAGAGAAAGGATATATGCATGAATGAAACCTAAAGTAGTCGACCCATCAAATTTGAAGTTTGGGCTTCACAGTAAGTAGAATTATTAAAGTAAATGGGTACCAGGAAAAAAGAGAAAGTACTCATTTTAGAAAGGCTGTAAGCTTTATTCTTTTTATACGCGAACATAAAGTAAAAAACCTAGTTACTTAGAGTATTACGCACTCAGTTCAATTGCTTTCTAAAGCTGAAATTCTGCAGTTTTTACTTTTCAGTCCAAATTGTTTTTCTTTTCATTTACAATTCCACTGCAATGATCAGCGCTGGATTAGTTGCATAATCGCTTAGTTTTAAAAAATTATACCAAAATTTAACAACAGAGAGGACATTTCAAACTGTGCCCCCAAAGTTTGAATTTTGGGATTTTTTTTACGGTAGCAGTCAAGGTCCAGACCGGGCCTGTAGATGTATGCCCTATTGCTTAGTACTTTGTCACTCAGTGTTCCCAGTAAGTGGACCAACTATATCCAGTCGGTTGGAAACTCCCTCCAACTATAGCTATATATTGTTGGTCCCCTTACTGTGAACACGGACTGTTGGTATGGAGATCAAGTTTCATAGGAATTTTTCCAAACCTACGATCTGTACACACAAAATAAAACCTTGTTGCCCCTCATGGCGCAGTGGAGAGAGGGGTAACATTTTATATGCTACCCTTTTGGCGGACGGACATACAGACAACTTCGATGATTTCATAAAGTATTTTCGGTACTAAAGAATGGCAATCTTTAAAAACAATTTGGTTAAATAGTTCCCAGTTCCTATGGAAATTCTAATGATAGTTGTCTTGCTTTAAAAGCCATTCAAAGTAAAACATTCTGCACCTGAAACCGGTTTCCCACATTGATTGAACATTGTTAAGTCGAATAATATTCACTTTCTCTTGTTTATTCTCTATTACTACATTGACTATCCCACACTATATTTTCCAATTGTTATGTACTGAATGCAAGATAATGAAAATGTAGTTGGCAAGTGTTGTGAAAAAACAGAATTTTGTAAAGAAACCCCCAAGTTGTTATTCATTAAATAAACATACAGCTAGTGGCATTGTATCAGTTAAAAACACTTTCCTTTGTTTTTGTGCAAATCTTTTGTAAAACTTTTATGCTTTCTCTGCCACTGATGGCACTCTGCTTTTGTTGAAAAGGGAAAGCTCTCTTCACATTTTCTTAATAGGTTGAATTCGTTTCATGTGGGCCAATTGATAGCCTATCAAGCATCAATGCATTAATGGAAGACCTTAATCTGTAATTGCTTACACCCCCGTAAAAGTAGAGTACTCTTTCATAGGCATTGCTTCAAACTATTCAAGCAGTTAACATTTTATGGGTGGTTTAAAAATACTCAAAAAAGTTCCCTCACATACAGAAACATGGAAGTTTGTTAGCCTCCACAATAAAGGATACAACAGACTGGTCTCTTTTGTGATATTCACTTTTACAATTTTTGTTTTCCCTCGCCTTTTAAGAGAAAGTGAGGAGTCCTTTTGATGAGACTTAAAATATTAGAACAAACTTATTCACTGCAGTACTTTCAGCTAATAAACGTTTCAAAATGTAATATGAGCTTTGTGATAGCATCATCAATTAGTAAACAACAATAACAACGTCATTTTTTTCCATCCACCCTAAAACATGGTCGTCCGTGTATTCGTATTTACTTTGCTACTTGCTCGGTCGGCTTGAATCTTCCTTTTTATTGTAATTTTGAGTAATTCTGTTTTGTATACTATGTAAATGTTATACAGGTAGTATTACAAAACAAGCGAAACGGGCAGTTACACTTTCGCATATAAATCGAAAGCAGATGTGTACACCGTGATTTACATTATTGTTATCATCATGGCATTTAAGGGGCATCAACCTGACGAGCCACCCATAGAAACTAACACGTTACAGTTTATAAGTATGCATGGTATGCAAATGAAATACCTCAAACAATTTTACTCAAAACAAGAAACACTCTGTGTTATCATTACTGATCTAGTTACTGCATGAAATTAGCCTAGAGTAGTTATGCTCAACTTATCTTGCTGTGATAGAAAGAAACTTTCGGAGATTGCATTGCTTCACAGGGATTGCTAATATAAAATAGTCTGCAGTCCATATACGACAAATATATTAGTCAGAGATCCGTAAAGTTAGAAAGACTACGACATGTCTAACTGTACATGTATTAGATGATTGATATTGGGAACAGCTAAGAAAAAAGTTGAAAAGTTTTTGGTTTAGCATCTGCTGCTCTTTTGTCATTGGAAAAGTTAGCATGAAAGATAGATAACTAGAGTGATATGTTTCTCTTTGTTCATCATACAAAGATCCTGATCCTCCTACGTAATACATGCTTTACGAATGACAGCACATGCTGTGAAGTGTGTAGATGAGACATGTAATTAATGTTGGAGGTGGAAAAGGGATTTCAGAAGAGTAATCTAAAAATAAACCTCACAGTAGTCTTTGCATACAAATATTGGAATAGAGGCAAACGAGGCAAACTAAAGTTATATTTCATAAAATAAAGACAACATTAAAACATGTTAAGTAGTAAATCTGTAAAGCGATGAGTTGTGCTGGAGGCATTTCAGAAAAATACAATAAACCGTACCGGATACGTGGTTTCATTAAAATAAAATATGAATTTAATTTATGTGATATTTGAAATCATCTACATGAATGAACATTGTGGAAAGTCAGAGTAGTTTTAAATGCAATGTGAACTCTATGGATAGGAGACTTTCACCAATGGTAGTTGCAGTTCCATAAAATATATTATGAGGTTTATTTTACAGCATGGACATATTATTATGCCTAAATTTACTGTTGAATTCAGCCTTGCTTGCATAATTTTACATCGAAACGAGTAACTAAAACCAAATCAACAAATTTTGAAAATTCATAATTATTTTCGCTGAAAATGAACTTTTTGCGATGATTGATATGTTGGTATGTAAGTTTATCCTCCTGTTTGAATACGTGCCCTGACCTCTAAAATGTTTTAGAATGTTCGAATGTAAGAATAGTTCAGTGTAGTCTTGATATTGGAGTCAATTTCTAAAAACACTGAAAGTGGCACACCTGGCTTTTCTTAATTTCAATTTTTTTCTCAAGGACTTACCAGATTGTTAAAAGATTCTTGGAGAAAGAATTGTCTTGATAAGTCTGCTGGGAAAAAAATCAATAAATGAGTTTTTTGCCTACAGGAATTCTGGGACGTTATATTAACGTCTGTTTGATATATAATTAAAGTCACAACTTTTTTATTCTGGTTTCTGCTCTGATTCATACTTACTCAAACGTACGCTTGTTTAGTTTTGAATTGAGACATTTCCCAGGTGTGAACTTATTTATTATCTTGGTAATACGGAGTAAAAAAGAAAATTCAAGCTGGTGGCACTCTTTGACAGGATCGCCCACATTCTCCACGAATAGAACAAGTTTCCTATGGAATAATAAAGGAAGTTTTCTCTGGTGGAGGATCTGGTTGTAGAGTGATAATGGAAGGATGCATGCAGTGATCCAAGAAACTTATAAATCGCAGTTCACCGTCTTTACTCATACAAGCTGCATCCCAAATTGAGCTCCCTCAAGATAAACAATTCACAAATCGATACAGACCGAGAAAACGTTCAAAAAAGAAAATGTCGGAATCTAGAGAAGAGGAAGAAAGTAAAAACAAAAAAACAAATTGAAAGAAATAATGAACCTTTGCCATCTATTTTTCCTATAAGCTTGGCATTTACACGATAATCTGAAAAAAAATCTTCTACACATCCATTACTGCTTGTCTGTAGAATTTAGGAATTGTTAATGCAAAATAATGGACGTCTGCTGGAAGCACTTTGGATTAGAAACAAACAAAAAATCTTAATCATAAAGGGACGAAGCTGAAAATCTTGCTCCATGTCTAAAACCTGTATTAGGAAGTAGGACGTATTGAAGGATTGCTACCCCTCGCAAGAGTCGCAAGGCTACATTTTTACCTTGTGCATGTTCTATGCAAGTGGTTATGGCAGAAGCGTGAAGCTATCCGTTACATTTATGGCATTACCATGACCAAGGAAATGAAAATTTGTCAGAGGCACTTCTCCATGAAAAGTGTGAACCGGTCAAGTTTGCGGTTCGTCAGACAGAAAAACTTATCCATATCATTGGGTTTTTGAACGTACCCCAGTCAGTTCCGTAAGAACGAAACACGAAATTATAAGCTAGCTGATTCTACGGGTCTCTAGCTGGGCATGCAAAAATTGAAAACAAGCAGCATCTCATTAGTCACTGTTGTGTACAGTAGACAAATTTTGCTGACTTTGTTCTGGCACATCACAAAAACCAATGCGTGTGTGCGTGCATGAATTATTCCAAAAACGAGTCTTGTATAATCTGAGCAAACAAACACACAATTGGTATTAGTATTAGGGTAATGTTTGGTAACCAACCTTTGTACTGATGAGCTCCGACAGGATGTTGTGGCCTTTTTGGAGTATCGGAAAAAATAACAAAAGTTGAGTTGTGCTGAATTGGCAAAACGTTAGAAAGGGATTTTTGAACAGATTGATTTTGTTTTTCACAATAGTACGTGAATTTGCCCAACTTCATTTTACAATGTGTTTTAACCTTGATAGGAACAATGTATGCGAGTAGAATAGTGTAATTATTTCTATCCTGGAACATCATTTGGGTGTATATTATATGCATCTAAATATGTTCGGTAGTAAAACTAATGTTAATAAGGCCTGATTTTCGTCTCTTATAGAACTATACAGAAGATTGTGGCGCAAGCGGCCCCACACCTGGTCCTTCCAATGAACCGAAAAAGAAGCTGAAGAGGAGAAAGGAGAAAAATGCGGCGAAAAATAATACAGATGGAGGTAAAACTTTAATAGTTTTTTGCTCCATGCAAAAAATGGAACATTTGGTGGCAATTGGGTTAACAAGCGGTACAAGTAATGTCAAGGAATCGATTGAAAGAAAGCTCAGCCTTTAATATACAAGAAAAGAACGTTAAGAGCTATAAAATGTGCGATATAATTTCTGGTTTTACAGATCCTGTTAAAATGGAATGGTCTGAGCTTGCTCGCTGCTTGTTGACTTTAAAGTCAATTGCTTCAAACGATGAGTGCCTTGATGAACTCCTTGAGGGACTAAATCTTCATTGTCAGTCGATTCTAAAACGATTCCAGCAAGTTCCCCCTACAACTGATGTCCCTTTAGATCCCCACAAATGCTTGTCCGGGCTGCTGCACATGTTAGTTACGGTACTAGACAGACAGACTACAAATAAAGCGAAACAATGTAATACAAATTTAATAAATATTACTATATGTATAACTTTCTCTTTTCTTCTTTTTCGATGAATCATAAGGTTGCTCTACAGTGCCACACCAGCCGAGACGAACCCAAGAAATTTCTCTCTGATGTTATGTGTGGTTTGAGCAAAGCCTGCCTGGTATTTTCAACAGGACCACATCCCCTCCAGTACACAGCTCTAGTGGCTCTAAATAAGATCATAGATGTATGCATTGTTCATCGTCTCGCTGCTGAAAGGTAAGTTGTACTGTTTGCATGAGCTCAAATAACTGTTTGTAGATACATATCTCAATCAACCCTTTCTCCTAGTGTCATATTCATCTGTACTCTACGCCAACTCGTGACCACCACGAATTTATTTCCAACAGTATGACAACAATGACAAAAAAAGAGTTTAACCACAACAGTTCTATAGTGTTTAGTCTGCTATGTGCCGCTGGGTGGTTTAAACTACCATTGGACGCGATTACTTTTTCTCTTTCAATACCGACTACAATTGAAATGGATATTTTTAAAATTACTCAAAACGTTGGGGAGATTCTTTACTATTTGGAACATAATTTTACAGTCCAAATATATCTCACAATTCTCTTTATACGCCTTACGAATATGCTCGTGTGGTCGTTTAGTGTTACTTTCTGCTGACGGTACTATATGTACATTTATCATGCTGGAACTTACTTGTAGATCATCCATCGTCATGATAGGAAATAAGTTAAAAATTCAAAATATAGACTTGCTTCAGAAGCTGAATTGTATTCTTGGTGATAACTCTCACGGGTGATATTTGAGACGACACAGGAATGGTTAAATTCTCATATTTTCTATTTGCTTTGTAACTCCTTTTTTGTGTCATCTTCATCCATTTTTTACCCGTCAACTCACATAAAAGTAAAAGTAGACAAGTACGTGGTTTCCACGAAGATTGGGTGAAAATAGCAAAAAAGTCGTCTTGTTAGCAGTCACTAGATAAGATCATGAACTCACATAGTGTTTCAGTCAGTTTAGAGTGAATGTGAGATAAACTGTAACTCAAATTGTATGATATACAACTAGTGACTATCACGTTGACAGTAGTAGACATGTATCTGCTCCGAGGCATAAGATAACAGGGTGTGAAAGAGAAATATTGAACTCCAAAAGCTATACCGCGTAAAAACAAGAGGAGTAACAACGACAGGAAACTAGTCGAGATTCTGTCCGACCATGTATAACGTGAAATATCAATATGATTTTGTAAACCTCTCTAAGTCAGATTTTGTTGGCATGATGGAAGAGACGGGAAAGAAAAGATTGCGTCGAGTGAAAAGCATTGTTTTAAAGAAGCAAACAGATTAGCATGTTATTGATTTTCATTCTGGTGCTGTAACAATTGAAACAAGGACAAAAATGTTAAGCTCATGCCTAGACATGATAGAATGGATTACCCAGGAAACTTCAATAAGCTGGTTGAAATGAATGAAAAAGACGTGAATGTAAGCTGCAATTACTATAAAACTGGGTTGTTTTAAAAGGGGACGCAAGTAGAGCGGAAAAGCGTCAATTAACTGTGTGGCTTCTTTTAGAGTCTCTACTTACTGTATCGAGAGTTTGTTACAAAACAGTAAACAAAATGCATAGGAGTGCATTTATCAAAGGTAGCGATACTTGAGACCCTACTCGAGAGTAATTGTTTTCCTTCCATAGAATTCCCCACACAGTGGCAGTAGCAGTTTATTTTACGCAGAGGGAAAACCCGAAAGGGAAAGTGGGAGAATCGAGAATTCAACTGTCAGTAGAAAGAAGATGTTGAGCGAAAAGAGCAAACCTGAGGAAATGTTGGTGCTCCCTGCACGCTGTGATCCAGCTACGCACTAAAGTGTATTGAAGATTTTCCCAGTGAAAGTAATTACATGTTTGTTTCAATCAAAGTCAGAGTTTAGTTGATGTGCGAAATATGTGCGTTTCAGATACAGGGACAAAACTAGTTGACAATGTGAACATGGAATGGTACTAATACTGAAGTGATTTCCAGGTGTAGCAAATTGTGATAGGTTCTTCCTCGTAAAGTTAAATTTTGATGGGTCTTTCATTGAATAAAACTCGATGTATTTTGTAAAGATTTTGTTAGCAACGTCACTCTTCGTTCAATATGTTCAGTATAATAATATGAAAAATGAATATAATATATGGAAAGCACGAGAACTAGCAACGCCCATGAACATTCATTCAGTGTTTGTGGAGGCAGAACCACTCTAAAGGAAAGTTTTGATGCATGAAATTACGTTCAACTCTATACGGAGGGTGTGCAGTCCACCGCGCTCATTTTATGGTTTGTGGACTACCATAAATACAAATTTCCCTGTTAAAGGACATAATTGCTGGAATGGATCATAAAACTAGAAATTCTATGCCCATTTGCATTACTAACCGACTTCTCAATATAGCTACACGGTAAATTCAAATGTTTGAATGCAGAACCAAAACACGTATTTGGTTTGGGAATCTCTGGTGACTTTTTCTCTTCCTCAGTGAGTGCCTGGCTAACATGAAACTAGAGTAGTTTAAATTCTGCTGAAGATGTGTTTATGTGACAAGAGTTGGATGGGAAAACAGTCAAGAAAATAAAGATAGATTGGAAGAAAATGAGGGAGTGGCTTTTGACGGATGGTGGAAACTTTACGGTGTAGTCTCTCCAAGCGGTTGAGTTTTTTTCATGATGTTTTTCAGGACATAAAGCTGTTAAGATGTTTTCCGGGAAATTGAGTGAAAGTAAGAACGGAGAATAGTGGCAGTCAACGCAACGAATTATAAAGCTTTCGATCGCTTGTTTTTGCTACCTGGTCGCAACTGGACATATTTTTTATTTATGTAGTTGTTAATCCTAATATATGCAACATAAGTAATCTTTTGCTCCGTGGTTGAGTAATTTGTTTAAAACTTTAACATTAAGATGTTTTAAATCATAACTTCCCATTTTTTCCCACGATTTTTTCAATATACATTTTTGCTATATTGGCTCTTTTGATTGTTATCCCATTTCAGTCGAGATATTGATCCAGACAAGCACGGTCACAGCAATAATCTCCATAGTCAATCTCACGGTTTAGCCACATCCCAGACGGTTCGTGGATCAGTGTTGGTGACCAAGTACAACGGTGGTATCATTGGAAAAGGTCCTCTCATGCGATGCAAGTCCAAAGACGTTTCTTTCAAAAGCCCTAAGCCCCATTCTTACCAAGATGTTTTAGGTAAGTGTGGCAATAATTCATTTGCACCGCTGCAGTTACTCCTTATAATGGATTGGATGTATTAGTTGTAGAAATACCAATGGGTCAACTGGAAAGAAACAAATATTAACCACTTCATAAAAATGGGAATAGCTTTTAACCTAGAAAAACATGTTTCTCAGCTCTACAACATATTCCATTTGCAATAACATAGTGGAAGTGGTTTTTTACGAGGAGTCATTTAAGAAAATGTTCAAAATGTATCCGTTGGAGTACAGCTCCTTGGGCCTTGCTCGACTCCATTTCATATTCTTAGAACAGGAACAGGTAAACTTTGCAAGTGGTAAAGAAAACGAAGAAAAAAAAAACTTTTCTGGAGCTGTCGGAAAGAAAGTAATGGCGATGTTTCGTATTACGGAGATGAGTTTTTTATCCTTACTCCCCACAAGTCTTTATCAACGACAACTTACATATTTACCGTTTTCCCTTGAACATTATCCAGTTGTTCAAAAAGTGGTAATGAGACATGCAACTTGCTGATTCGCTACAGTTTATCATTCTTGGAACTGTGCGTTTGACAGTTTTTGACCTGACATTATGTTTGAAACCAGTTTTGTCCTTTGGGTGCATGACTCCGTTATGCGATGTCGGTAGCTGAGGGATATTCCATTCAAAAGAATTTCTTGAAATGAACTAAATGGCAACGGGAGAATGGATCTAAACCATACAGCATTATACTCGTTATGTAACTTCTTTTCTTTATTGGCGCTCTCGCACAGGAAATGGTTAGGCGTTACAGTGAGATGTTCACTTGAAAAGAAAGTGAGGAAAAATAGGATGGAAAAAACTGGGCCGAGTTTCAATTCCAAGAATTGTATACATAAATACATCCAAGATACATAGCCGTAACACAACGTTTGTCGTTTAGCATCTCTTGAATCTAGACAGGTTGTCATCTGAAAGGTAAAATCGTTTCAACAGTCAGTATACAACATAACAATAATCATAGATGAACATGTTCTTTGTTAGAGTTGTACAAACTATATAATCATCGATTGACATTATTGGATGGAAACCCAATATCTGCCCACTTTCATTCAATAAACATCGGAAACAAGTTATTTTCTTGTTCTATCTTTAATGCAGCCATGTGGTCAGCCTTGCAACAATCCCATTTGAACAACCTAGAATATTTATTGTGCGTCTTTTTTGACCAATAAATTCGCTATACGTGGGTTTGTACCTGAATCTAGAATATAAAGCACAGGAAAGAAACGGAATGAAAAAACGCACCGATGCAATTTCGTTTCATGTTACACTCCTCACTATTCCCGTTTCGATGTTGAAATGATGATCACTTTCTTGTCGGTCGTTTAAATCTAGCTGTTGTTTTCTTTGCTGTGTCGTATATTTAAATGCATTGCTCAATACTGTATCCATTTACACAGTTTGACTACGTGATAAGTGTGAATACTGTCGCAGGAGCAATGGCCGTTTTTTGATGTGTACTTTTACGGCGCATTCTTTACGTCCCATCTTCTAAATCGAAACCATGAAGAATTTATCTAACCGATATCTGTTTGTCACGGAAGCCAGTGTGACTCTTTTCACTTTCCCCACAACTGTAGTACTCAAAGTCGTGATAATTCACAACATTCCACGTCTTTTTTCCCATTTGGGTATATCGAAACATTTTTTTGTTTCCTTACACTTTACCTCCCCTTAGACGCTACTAAACTTGATGCTTTCAACATTATCTCGTTTCGTGTACGTACGTGTTTCTGCATCTAGCTAGGTAATCACGCATATTGTTTATATAAACGGATATATGCGACTTCAATTCGCCTTCTGTTATATGCTTATTCCGGTGTGAGATGGGTCCAACCTAAAGTTGTTGTTAATGCAAAGGTGTGCAATTCCTTATTATGTCCAATGGCATCTGTCTATCCACAAAAGTATAGAATTGTGAACGTTTCAAATGACCTAATTGAAAGTATCATCGATGGCTATTGAACAAACCTTCAAAACTTCTCCATCCTCGTGTGCTACTTAGGTCGGTTCTGGGGGATAGTTATACGGTACAAAGATGATGTTGTTTACGCCATGGGTATTTGCGTGTGAATGGAATATAACCCACAAAACTCCCCAGGATTATTTCCCATCTTCCAGAATCATTTATGAGATCTTGCGCGTGAGGACCAGCTCGCAGTTTTGTAGTTATAGCTTTTGTTTCATTTTTCGTAGACGAATTTCCTTTTCGCCAAGGGAAATTTCTGTCCACTGCCATTTTCGCTTGAAGCATTTATGATTTAAGATCAAAGGACTAAACATGCCAAATCATCGATAGTTCTGATGAAATTTTAAGATGCAGATTGATTCCAAAACTAAAAGTAATTATCCATGCTGTATGGTACATACATCCAACTGGTGTATAATTTATATATATTTTTTCACATTATTGGTCAGGTTTACATTACCTTAGCTATGGTATGGGACTTTGATAGTTTAAAAGTTCTAATAATAATTCATATTTTGTTATATCCGATATACACGTATAGATTTCACGGTAATACGATGATACCCTCCTGACAGTAGGCCCCGATCATCCATTAGTATTTAAGTGCATCAAGAGTAATGAATAGATACAGAATACACATACACATGCAACTTTAACAAAAATTATAATTCAACACTTAGGACCCGGGCCCAAAGTTTCTTCTATGAGCTATATTGTATTAGGGCTGAAAAGAGAACTGCAAATTGTGCTCAATATACAAGCTAAAAGGCTTACACTAGCCTTGATTCTTCAGCCAAATCTGGACAAATTCCGATGTTTTTGTTTTTCAAAGATGTTCTGGAGCCTGCTGTTGGCCCTATTGTAAATATTCTTCATAATGCCGTGACTTTATATAAGCGAACTATCGGATCGCGCCAAACATGTACACCGTCAATAAGGTAAGAAACTATCATTGTTCGTAACCAAATTTCAGTTCTGTAGTTTCACATTTCAAGCTAATCATTAACTTTTTTCCCAGTAATGTTTGCCTTTACTGTACATGTTCATTTGTAATTACTTGCATAATCAAGCTTTATTTACACAGCTAGTATCGAAATTCAAATAGTTATTTCGACAAAACGAACATTCAGTATTCCACGGACTAAGGTGATTTCAAAATGGAAGTGAAAAGTGATATGTAATAGGGAGATAGAATGTGAAACTTCCCAAAACCGATAGTTTTAGTTAGATTATCCAATTCCCTATTTCAGACGAAACCGGGTTCAAAACCATGATCCGGAAAAAAAAGTTTCATGACGTGTACGTAATATCATTACGTGCTTGCTTCCTTTCCTTCTTTTCCCACTTTCACTCTCGCTATTTTCTCAACACGAACCATATCTGATTGTGACATTGTGAGTTCTGTATAGTTTGTGAAAACAAAAGGTTTTTTTTTCTCACGGATATCCATCCTTTATCTGGATTGTTTAACCTTTTTCTGGAAATAAATGCTACCTTCAATGCATTTATATTGCCATTTTATAGAATTAAGAAAACCTGAAAATTGTTTCGTTGGAATAAATTTCTTGTAGCACCTCACTAAAAAATTATAGCAAATATTTTACGAAGGATTGAAAGTTGCAAAGAAAGTAAAACACGTGAGTAACTTTATTTACAGGAGGAGAACCTGCAGTGCTCACTGTTTGCAACTTCTGAGTGCTCGTCTTCTCGTCTTTCTTGTTCATTCTCCTGCCGTCCAAAAGTCATTAGTCAGTGAAGCGCCTCTACGGATTTTAATCGCAGCCCTTGACGCCACCCATGATCCAGTATGATTTTTACTGTTTATTTGAAAACACTTAACAAAAATTGAATTGATGCAAGATCAAAACGGTTTTTTTTCGTTATTTCTCCAGCAACTACTATGTTTGGTTCTTCAAATCCTTGCAACGCTAGCCTTAGATACTGCTCACCATAAACCTTTAATAGATGCTGGGGTTGCAGATGCCCTACCACCCCTTCTCCTACCTGCAGATGAATTTTTCTACACCAATCACACAACCTTGTTTGCTCGTTATGTGAAACACCATGCTGCGCGACTTCTTGTTTACCTAGGACTCCATCACCGGTCTGCCCTTCGTGTCAGTGTATTTGATCTCATCACAGCAGGTTAGTTGGAAAGACAGATAAAAAAATGAACAAATCGTTTGATACGATTTTGGTTCCATCAACCACCAATGGTGATTTCAATATTGTGGACAACACACTAAGGGTTTTGTACATGACAGTTTTCTACCTTGCGATTTCGGGAGAAACCTATGATTGAAGTTTCTGATGAACCGTGCAAGTTAAAATCCTTACATGCGGATGCAGGAAATGCCTGTTAAAAAGCTATAGACTCCACACGGCCAATTTCAAACATGATAAATATAAGATCATGATCAAGACAAAATATGTAAACCATTAACCCTTGCATTATTTTAATGACTTCTCTAGATGAGTCCACATTTACAAGTGGAAATCTTGGAAATGAAGATCTCTTCATAACATGGACATGCTCAACCCCACCTCCTGTTTTGGGACACCCTCACTCAGGCAGTGGAAATTTACCTCCTGTGATTGCAATGTCGGTAGAGTCAACGCTCATTAGGGTTCTCAAATCCCTCGAGGTAGACAACCGATTAAAGCTTCATTTTTGTCTGTTTAGTGTACTTGTACTCCATACCCAGTAGCTAATTAAACGAGGGGCAAATCTGATTTATCTGCGTCAGGGCGAAAACAGGGTAGAAAGTCAGAGGTTCGGTTCGGTTATTAAATTTCCTCGCTCTATACCGTACACGGCGAATATCATAATTTTCAGATGTAGCTGAGTTTTGTCTTTTGGTTAGGAACGGAAACCAACATGTTAGAATATCGAATTCTTGGGGAAAGCATATTTCCTTTTCTTCTCACATTTCAACCGTAAACAATACAAGCATGCTGTGCAAAAGTTTGTTCATAAAATGATTGGCAGTCATGTAAATCTAATAGTATGATTCTGTTTTCCATTGAATCATCCATCTTTCTTGTTTTTGATACTTTCTGATACTATTCCACCCATTGAGTTGTAGCTTTCCATTTTTAATATTCGGGCTGAGAAGGGAAGTATTTAAAAATAAAAGTTGGTATGAACAGAGTGTTTCATTTTTTCGGAATAGAAAGTTTTCAATTGAGTATTTAAGGTTGCTATTGGAGAAATTTTGCGCTTAGTTGGTCTTGAGAGGTTGAAAGATGAGGATAGAGTTAAACATGGAGTGTGTTCAGAGTATGAAACTGTGATCTATATAAAGTGGATATAGAGATGTTGTTGTGTTTGAAAAAGGTGAGTGGTGCTCCTGGATCACCGTACTTGAGGGAACCGTCCTCCACCAGTTGGATGAACCAAAGCCCCAGTAGAAATTGTTTTTCTCCGGCCCTTCATTTTCGAAGACACTCTGCGGAAAGTAAGCCACATTTAATGATGCATGTTTTTGGTGGTGTCTGAAACGACATGTTAAGTTTTTAAACTGACGGGGGCAGTTATGAAAGTCCAACATTGAAATGTCGTGTCTCTTGCTATATTTTGACATGGGAAAAGGTCGGCGCGATAGTATAGGAGGGCCGGAGCTAGACCCTGCTTTTGTGAAAATCTTTCAAACCTGCTTTCCAGCGATAATTCATCCGACGATACTCTTGAGACTGTTGCTACACCGACTCCTTAGTACGGGTTTAGCCCTTCGTAGATGGAAGAGTTGTGCCTCTCGTGCCTCATTCGCCTCTGCGTATTCGGGGCATTCTGGTCATTCGATATTTTCCATTTTGTCCGGAGAGTCGCGGACGTCACGAAGCAGAGCTTCAAGCACAGATGAATCTGTTCCTCTGACGTTGAGAAGGAGACGGCAGGTAAATAACAAGACAAACAAAAATAAAAGCAAAATATGAATAAAATATGAGTTTTGTTCAAACATATCATAACTCTTGTGCTGTAGGTTAGCCTTACTGTTGACTGCGCGTCTGGAACAAATCTTGCCGAAGGTGAAGAAAGTTTGGTGCTTCATGAACTTGAAGAGACCGTGTCCCCGACGGACCCTCAACCCACGTCCCCTACCAAAAAGACTAATACTATTCGAGGCATTTTCTCAAAATGGCGGTCGTCCAGTCAGGAGGCCAGTGTGGAGAAATCGGAGGATAGTCAAAAGTTAGGAATTGAAGTTAGTTCAAAACCTAGAGAAAGCTCCATTTTCGGCCTTCTTCCCTTGGCAGCTCTTCGAGCGGCAACGTCAAGGGAAAGTTTACATGGTATAGGTGGTGGGAACGGTGGTGGCAGTGGGCCAAGCAGCCAAAACAATACTCCAGCGACATCACCATCATTTTTAGCCAAACAGGTTTGCTACTTGATAATTTGTGCTGCTACAAAGTAGATGGCTCTCTACTTTCTCTTTTTTCGTCTGCTTTCTTTCCAGTCATTCCGCTTCGGGAGTTTACATCAGAAGAAAACTAGACGGTTAAGTCGCAACCGCTCTTTGGATGTGGCTCCAGAAGCAACCTCGCCCTGTAAAGACACTCCTGAAGATGAGATTTTAGCATTTCAAAGACGTCTCCAGAATCTTCCCGATTTTCTTGATACGTCAATTGAACCGCCATCTCCACCTGCAATACCTCCTGCCTCCCCGAGACCTCGGTCTCGATCAGTGCCAAAAGTAACTCTAGAAGCTCCTCTACCTTTAATATTACCTGGTTTATCTACCTCGCCGCCTCCAACCTCACCGACGCTACCTATTCCTAGCTCGGCGCATTTGCTCAGTCCTTCAAGTCCTGTTCGCGGCTTTCCG
This sequence comes from Salina celebensis, assembly GCA_036561885.1. Classification (NCBI taxonomy): domain Eukaryota; kingdom Metazoa; phylum Arthropoda; class Collembola; order Entomobryomorpha; family Paronellidae; genus Salina; species Salina celebensis. The sequence continues at coordinate 9,539 of JAAXOA010000234.1, read as the reverse complement.
TCAATTGTACCTACTACAATTCCTCCGCCTCCTCCTTCCCCGGGTCTTTTGACGCCTCACTCCCCGAAAGCACTTTCACGTGGTATCAGCCCTTTTGAGGAAAAAGGTTCCGGTGCCGGTAACAGTAACGACAGAGGAGGGGACATTAGTAGACGGAGTTCTGTTTCCCCTGCAAGTTCGGCCTGTCGACGCCATGACAGTATCTTCATCTCCGATATGCCAATGGTTCATCGAGCAGTTTTGCTCTTCGTAGAAGTAATTCATATACAATCCATTTTATATGTTGTGGTCTCTCATTCTAATTTGTACCATTGGTAAAGTTGACATCTTCTACGGTTTAAGATTACCTCTGAAACTTATCGTTCTGTCATGCATGATTTCAAAGCACTAGCTAACACTTAAATCGCGAGTAGATCATCAATTTATTTTTTACCCGATCAGTGGCCACTGATTTTTAAAAGTTTTTCTTCGAGTTTTTTAAGCCTATAGTAATCGACTGGTTCACAGCGAAAACAAAGAGAAAGCTGAGATATCTGGTCATGCTGATTAAATGCTTTTGCTTTGTACTTTATCTATTGTACTGTGGTAATGGCAATGCAATCACAAAATACATGCACTTGCTTTCCATGCTGATAACTTATAACTACTCTGATAACAGCAACGAGGTATCTATCCAATCAATGTCATTAAAAATGTCAATGAAACTGTGTATTTCATCGGGTAGCCGCCGTACGTATTCCGCAACAAGTTCTTCTTTTGCAACATTGAATTAATAGTAATCATATTCTAATTATTTAAAAGGACTGGGTAACAACATGCCGACCTCAAGGAAAAAGTTGTGTGATTAAAGAATTGAAAGATTTCGTTGCCAGAGTTTCGTCCTGTGGGCCTCCGTATCTACGATGGGCAGACCATATAAGAATACTTTGTCCAGCATTGGTAAGTTAAATTGGCATTTGATATTTATATGCTTAAAGACAATTTTTAAACATCGTACACATAAGAGGTACACGTTAACCACGCTGAAAATTATGCGACAGTTAGTTCAATTTATAAATGGATAAAGGATCACATAAGGCAAATATATCATACACATTTTTGTGAGTCATTAAAAGGTTTGTGTATTACATTAAAATGATTTTGTAGTTGCAGGAGGAAGATACCCACGAGATGGAATCGCTAGAGGCAATAGAATCTGAATATTGGGAGGTGAATAAAACTTTATTTTTGAAACGTTGAGCAATTTTAAACACTGTTTGCTGTAACAGTAAAAATTGAGTCAAAATATGTATTTGTAGATGCAACGCTTAGTGGTGAGCGGTAACCTGCCCTGTAGCAAGGAAGAAGCAGCAGTATTAGCTGGGATGCAACTGAGGTTAGAAGAATGTTGGCCTCGATCTCGACCACCTAAAATACACACAGTTTCAACCGCATCTCCTGCACCGCCGTCACCGAGTGGAATGCCGGAGAAATCACCAGCTAGTAGAACAGTTGAAGATGACAAGGTAACTGTTTAATACTTGTTGCCCATTTGTAGTGATTATGATTAAAAGCTCGCATAAATATTAAGCCTGTCCATGTTTAATCCATTTGTTGTTTAGGATTCTTCCCTGATTCCGCTTATTAATGAAAGCCCTGGGAAATTAACTCAACCCGTTACAGATATTGATGGAGGTGGTGGTAGCAGTTGTGGAGGCGTTTGTGGTGGCCGTGGCGATATGCAGGATGACCATTCTGTTTATGCAGAAGAGATTATCACTAAGAAATCCTCTGGCGTCGCACGTGCGGTTTGTCTTCTGGCCACCTGTTATTCTTCCGCAGACAAAAATGAAATATCCCTGTCGGCCTCAACAAAGTTGGAAGACTTGGTACCACCTTGTTATGTTCATGCTGGAAACATTGTTCGCCTTATCAAGGTATGAAAACTATTCCCTAAATTGAAATACATGAATAATTGGATTCCAGCTGAAAGTCAGCATGAAGTATTGACATATTATATGCATAACGTGGAAATGAAACGAGAGTAAATTAAATAGAAGTCTAATTGCAGAGCCCTGATAAATATGTATTGGCTCTATAATATGGTCATAGAAACGTGGAAGACAAGTCTGGGAATGATCTCATTTTGAATTGTACTAAATATTTCTCCACATATCTTCAATCCACATGGCAAAACTTAGTTAGTCGAGATTCTAACACTAACTTTGACTTTCTGCAAACTCGTCTTAATGATGTGTTATGAACGATCCTAACCTAATCAACGATCATTCAGTTATGCTTTAATTCGGCCATAATAGAATTATTTATTCGGATGATTTCCAGTTACGACGTGGAATATACTTAACGTAAGCGATTCATTCGAATTCTTCAGGCCTTTTAACCACATGGGAGCAAAATTGGTTCCGTCCAAACTGTCAGAATTAATTTAATCGGTATTGCAAAACGAATGCCTCAGATACCAATGGTAGAATGCATACATAAGTCATTGATGAAATTGCTCTTCAATAAACCAATACAATGGAATACCAAAGTAGCGTAGCAAAACCGAAGCAAAAAACTGGGGGGCTGGTTACCGAAAAACTGCATAGCGAAGAATCCTACTCAGTTCCGACGAAACCTGCATCCCAAGTTTCAGGTTAAAACTCCAATATAGATATCGGGGCCCGGACGGACGGACACGAGCGAAATCGAAAAGCAGCTACGCTTTTTAGTAACATTGTTTCATTTTTATCCGCTGTATGCTTATCGCTATCATCATGAATCTTGACGAACAACATTATTAGAACTGATGAAACCGCAAACATTCAACAATAATTACTCTTCTCGTGTAATTCATTTACATAAATGGGATGGAAAACTTCTTTGAAGCGTTCAAAGTTTTCTTTACATGATCGCTGAAGCAGTTGATTACAAAAAATGTATATGAAGGATGAGGAGTAGTAGATCTCGTAAGATTTTTAACTTTTCTTTTGGCTGTGGAAAGAATCCTTATGTTGAGTTGGGTATATCCCAATGCTTCGTCGAGTCTGAAAAACCCCTTCTCGTTTTCCGGTATTGGAGCAAGGCCTTATTGAGCAAACGGATATTCCGAATTTCTGCTGAAAGAAAGTTTGTTGCCACACCAAAAATTAGACGCTATTGAAATGAATTATTTCTATTTATTGGATAAACAAACGTATAATCCAGACTTTCTCTTTGATCTTCCTGCTTTTAAGTTAAATCTTCATCTAGAATGATCCATGATATAACGTTTCGTCGGATCTTCAACAAGAAGTTTTAGAATGAATATTGGATTAGCGTTGTTTGGTCACAATTTCGAGAACTTTTATTGGCCTTTTTTTCTTTAATCCCTACCACAAAATATTCCATAAATTCAGGACAGCAAATTTTGACCATACTTTAGTACGAGCTTTGATTCCAACCGGTAAGCATAATATCTGCATAAAAACTTCTCTCTTTGTGTTAAATTGTTTGTGTCCGTGTTTCAAATTAACAATAAGCCGTTTCTGAGTGTGATTGGTTTCTGGTTGGACATTCCTTTTTTAAGAAAAGAGTTTTTATGAGTCTCTTGAAAAAACACCTGAATAATGGGACTTAGTGTTGGTTGTCTCACGCGTCCGGAAGATGACACAGAATGGGAGGAAAAGGTTGGTAACTTAATCATTAGCAGTTTGCCTCTAATGACTAAATATTTGTTCATAGTTTCCAGAAATAACATACAGAATACAAACCAAAACTGTTAGGAATACATACATCCACGCAAATATTTATTAGAAAAACTTGGCAACTCATCGTTTGTTACCCAAGAAAGATAAAATAAAGTAATCCCAATCGCTTTTTATGACATCCATCATGTGTCTATGGGTTTATCCCAGCTTAGTTTATATTCCGTGGTCATGAATCGGTTAATAAATACGACACAACGGCAGATTCGATACCTTGTCAAAATAAACTTTTTCTCTTCCCACGTCAGGGATTAAGTAAAGGAGAATTATGACTGTAAGGGGCATAGATTTAAAATGGATAGGAAAGGATATGACAATAAACGGCTAAATGTTTGCAATATGCACAATAATCCATGAATTAGCTTGATGTCATATACCAACAATTTTTTTGGAATGCACTTTTCTGTACATCACGAAATTAACTTTCTCTCATCTCTTTCAACTGATCCTCGCTGAATCAATCCAACTCAAGCCGTATTTTGAAAACCTTCATATTGATAATAGCCGTTTTGTAATAAAATCCATACCGCAAAACACAATTTTTATTTTTCTCAGTTTCCGCTTTAGTTAGACTGAAGACAACTTTGGTCCCCGCGCTAAGCTGGTGACTAGGGCGTTTAGATTTTTCTTTTAAAAGAACCATAAAAATTGAAAGATATTTTGTACGTGTGCTGATGTATCAAATCTTATGGCAGGCTTGTTTTTTCCAACAACATTCCAACATTCTGCAGCGTTCCATAAGCTTAAATAAATAATCTTCAAGTTTCGATGTATTTTTCAATTTTTCTTTCCCCCTCACCCGTTTTTAGCATCTTCTGAAGAAATTTGATCAAACCTGTTATTTTGGGAAGGCTTCCTGGTTATTCTTTTCTCGGGAAATGTGAATGATCAGGGATAAGCTTTTATTACGAACTCTCTGGTTGGTTACAGAATACATCACGACCAGCTGGAAATTTTGAAGGGAAACGTAACTATACAAAAGTTGTAATTCCACTTAACCCTACTGCTTTGCTTCAGACCTGAAAAAGCCAAAAGAGGAAATTTATGAGACTCGCTCACATTCTTCCTCATTTTTATCCTTCCATGCAAATATTATGAGTACTTTGACACGGAAACAAATCGTAATTGTTTTGCGTAGTAGCTTATTTTCGGAGTAGAAAGTTGTGCGTTACTGACAGATTGATAGGTCATAACCTGGATCATGATCATGACTGCTATTACAATACATTATCCTTGTAAGATCATTGTCTCACCGAACTACATTCAGCATAATTGTCATCTTGCATTTTAAGTACAATGTTCAGAGCATAATGTCCAGTGGACAATCATTTTTGTCCACTTTTTTCCAGCACATAATATTTTTATTTTGTACATTTGACAAAAATAGTCAAAATATAAAAAAAATGCGATTTTCATGCCAAAATGGACAAAAACATGAAAATATTGTTTCAGTAGGTCATTTAAATTTAAATGAGTTTATTATGTACTTAGATGAGATATGCCCAATGCCCACATTTCAAGTACTATCATATTTTGTTCTTGTAACATCACTTCGTCCGTTTTGGTTCTGAGGGTGCATTTGTAGTAAAAGTACGTATTTGTCCATTTGGACCACTATTGTCCATTTTCCAGGACAAAAAGAAAAAAAGTGGACAAAATGGATGCTCTGTCTGACAATGTTATTACCTAATAAAACTTAAAACCTGTTTCTTGGACACACTACGACCTTATGCCACTGGTATGTGTAATATTAGCGCACACAGTTTTCCGATAGATTCTGAAAGAGAAAAAGGTTTAACACATTTAAACCTTTTTGTAGTCGCACGTCGCATGTGTGAAGAAAATATGACGAGACATTTTTTTGTTCGAGAAGTAAAATCAAATATAGTTCTGTCGAAAGTTATGACTTGAGTCGTTTTGTGTTCATCGTAAAATCGAAGTCGTGGATTTCAGGAAGGAAGTGTATTTGTTTTGATAAGAGGTAGGTCGCTATCTTTCGGTGCAAATACATGTACGTATTTCAGTTTTCAACTCTTTGTTGCCTAAGTAGAAACGCACTCATCAAATGGTAAACAACAAGATGTAATCGAAAGCCCGAAAATAATATTCTATTTGCGACCTTCGCGAGAAGGGTTTGTACTATTTATTTTACAAATTCATTTTTAAAAGCCAATCCCCGTCCTAGCAGAAAAAGCTACTTCAAAGCCAATCTCAATACTTGTTTACTTTTACTGTGATGCCTTTTACATGTTGAGAGCTTTTGTTTTTCAAGTTGGACAGATAAAATTCATGTTTTGTGCAAAGATTTGGCTATCTGGTATCTTCTTTCAATGCATCGTTTCATATTTCCAGTGTAAATCGTATGTCAATTGGCTATCACAGTAGGTTGTACACTTGGTCAACTGGAATTGGCTATGATATAATATGTGTATCATAATAAAACTACAGCACGATTGATATTTTTGAAGTATAGTATAATATGTTTGGAGGAGTCGCGGTGATCTCGTCACAGGACCAACTCGTCCCATGGTCCCAAATGGCCACAATCCAAGTTGGTCACTGCTTGTAGTGGTCACTACTTGTTTTCCTCCCATATCCAATTAACCACAAGCCCGGGTGGTCACTACGTGTTTTGGTCACAGAAATGCTCTGGTCAGTACTTTGCCTTATATTTACTTCTCAGACATATAGATAATTTGTCACAAAACTGGGACCAGTTAACACTGTGACCCAAACAAGCAGTGGCCACACGGGTTTGGGGTTACTTGGATATGGGACGAAAACAAGTAGTGAGCAGCACACGCGGTGACCAATTTGGTTTGTGACCAGTTGGGACCATGGGGCGAGTTCGCCGGCTTCGGTTTGGAGTATAACTTTTTCTTTTAGTTACAACTATTCATCAGCATCCGAAGCAGCTATTTCGGTCAAGTAGTATACTCCACAGAAGCATTAGCCTACTTTAAGAGCCGGGCTTAACGTTCAGTCGTTTCTCACTGTACACTAAAAACTCCGAATAGAGTTTGTTTGTCATGCCGCGTCAAAACCGTCTCGTCTCGCTGTTATCTAAAAAAAACTTCGATTGTTTTACGATATTTTAACTTTAAGTAAAGTGATGTCGATATCCCATCAAAGACTTGCTCATTAGGAAAACATAGTTTTATGGATGCAACATGGTACATGCATTGGAATCTTCACAGGTATAGCAAGTGTAAAAACACCATGTTATGATGTAATATGTAAATATGCGTTAGCAGGGTTGATGTACTTTCATTTAATCATCAGTATCACGCCACGATGTTATTTGAAACCAATTAAAACTCCAAATTATGGTAAGAAAATGAGAAGTATTGACAAAACTGTATTGGTGAAAGGGAGCGTTTTCGCTGACATTTGATAGCTATATATACCGTCGCTCTCAGTTTCAATCTGATTTTCCCTCTTGTGTACGCCCGAAGTTCGTAGCAGTATTTGTAAAATAAAATGTAATGCATTTTTAGCGATGATAATAATACAGAATGCCAGGAGCAAATTATGAAACCATGTTATAAACGAGTTATTTTTGTTTAAGAAACCACAGGTTTCCGATTTTAAAAATTGTGTTTACATTTAATGTACTGTTTTTCTTGTTTTATTTCGACTTTTTCTGTTACTGTTTTTTTTTCTTTTTTTTTGTGTGTATGTAGAACCAAAAATTATGTAGATTATCTCGCTAAAAGGATCTTGTAAATCTGGTGCGTTCTGTCCGGACGGTCGTCATCAAGTCGGTTGAGAGATACAAGTGTTACGCACTTGGCAACCTGACTCATTCATGCATCATAGATGGAAGTAGATGAGGTCACAAATAAATTAGCAGGTGGTTGATTCGGTAGTGGCAAACAGTATTACCGGTAGTGAGGGTGACAACAATTCCGGGCATACAGACAGACCATTCTCCCGACAATAGGAGCATAAGTTGAAATGTATAGTAAATTCTTTGTAGATTTCGGGAAAAATCTCATTCATCTTTTCAACAAATCATTTAAATGTGCGGAATAGTCTGTCGTGCAACAGAATTACATTATATACTAATATTTGTAAAATTGAGGTTTGTCAACACAACTTACCCCAGGCTTAAGTTAATACAAATGATGATTAAACTTTGTAAAACATGGAGTACGCGCCAACGCCGTTTTCAATACATATAAAGTCATGATCTTGGATACTTCAGCAGGTAAACAGATTGCAGTATTTCAGCGCTGCATCCTCAATAATTTGTTGATCTTAATCATTACTACGTACCGTAATTCGATTGCAAATTAAGAATATGAAGACTTGGTCTCCCAAATTTTGCCCGAACGAAGTTTGTAAAGCTTCTTCCGTACAACAATTATTGGTGCTGGAAAACGTCTCTAAGGACGCAAGAATGCTAGACGGCTTGATCATCATACAAAATATAGTAGTAGTCGTTAGTAAGGAGCGAAAGCTGCTTTATAAAATCGTCGTCGTGGTCTGTATGTCCGTCCGTCGGTGAACACGATATCTCGCCTCGTGAACGCTTGGGCGGAACTTGCTGAATTTTTGCACACACGTTCCTGGGTACCCGGGGATCCATTGGTGTCAATCTCAGGTCTATAGTTTTAAGGGTTAATTAATTAATTGCAATTAAACTTAATTATGTGTAATGCATTAACGCGTTAATGGTGTTATGCTTTAACGCGTTTACTGCATTGCCTGCGTTATGCTTTAACGCGTTAATTGCCTTCTTCATTAACTGCGTTATGCTTTAACACGTGAACTGCGTTATTCTTTAACACGTTATTTTGTGTCATTCATTAACGCGTTAATTGCGTTATCCTTAACGCGTCAACTGCGTTATGCTTTAGCCTTTTAGCTCATTGATTTTATGCCTACATCTTTCGCTCCTTTTGGGAATCGTGCTTGAGCGGTTTATTTAGGTCTAAAAATTTTACTGGATGTGGGGCTGTCAGTGGAAGTACTATGTGCTAAGTAAACAATTTGACTATACTACCAAATTATTTACAGTTTATATTGTGAGTTCAAAGTTATGTACATGTTGAGTTAGACGTTAAAATACAATACGTATGTGTTTAAAATTGTCGTTTAGGAGTGGTGATGCCTGATATAAGTGAATGATACAAAATAATCCTTTTATTCACAATTGGTGTACAGGTGTACCAGTGGCCTTTCTTATTAAAACATGTCTCAATCACCATCAGTCAGATATCCTAATTACATCCATACCTGAGGAAACAATTGGCTCAATTTGAATCTTAGTTAGGTTCTAGGACATATACACCTATAACGTTTGCTAATATTATGGAGTAATTTTACAAGCGCCGTGTATCGCAAGGCATGTGTTTTTGTTACTTTACTATGGAGCGAACGATGGGATGTGGACTTTTACCGTTGAATTTGTGTGAGCCACATGAAAGTAAAAAGAAATTTTGTTGGCGATCAAACAAGTTAGGTTGGGACAACGGTGCTCGCATCATCAGTCGCTTGCTGTCTTTGCTCGTGGTAGAACCACTTCGTGGCAGATAGTCCAACAAGCACGTGTCTTTTTGCGAAGTCGTCGTTGCTGACTAATATTGACATCGGTGTCGATGCACAACGGTTGATCGCCAGAGGCGAAGCAATCGCTTGCATGGTGCTTCCAGCAAGTATTTATGAATTTGATGATCTCATGCCAATCAGGTATGATATTCAGAGTGCTGACTTTCTTCAGTACCAAGTTCCTTGAAAAGCATTTCAATTTTTGTGCAGTGGCGTTCAATGGGAAGTTGTATTAATTTAATTACTTTTTCCAGTGAATAA
>JAAXOA010000233.1:0-28945 GCA_036561885.1 Salina celebensis | reverse complement strand
TACCAATAGTTTACCTTTGAATTTCTATGTTGCATGCGTTTGGGAAATAATAATAAAAGATAAGTTCCATCTTATGTCTGAAATAGTAACCATATTCAATTCTAATTTCATTCCTAAACGAGTTCAAAATGTTAGAATTTTGCTTAAATGTAGTTTCACCACTATTTGCTTCAATGAATTGTCTACATAGAGACCAAATAGTGCCCTTCAAAAAATACATAATATTATAAATCTAATGTTTTTTAAGTGTTCTCATTGTTTGTAAATACATACACCCTTACCAACTGCATGGCATGACTTAAATACATTACAAGTTTGCATGTTCAATGCTGTCGCTGAATCCGAAACGAAATGCACTTTCCTACTGAATCGCCTCTACTTATCTGTGCTTGGTGTAAAAGAGAAGAAAATACACACAAATGGTTCGTCATCGTATGTGTTGTAGGTCTCATAAAATATAACAGAGATAACGAGAAATAGTCACGTCATATTACCAATGTCCCAGTCATGAGCATTCATACATTCAGAAAAAAACCATTTTTTTGGGCAGCGTACTGCCAGAAAAGAAAATGTGAAGAGTTTCAATGTAGACAACCAGACTAAAAGTACAATGTGTTGTAAAATGCTTGCATTTTCTTTCTCGTGCTTTTATGATATTAGTTATCATGAGGTAACCGAGAAGGAGATCCGCTTAATGCTATTATTTTGTTAACATTTTCGATACATGCAAGATACATTTATTCTATACAGTTGAGGATGGAGAGTGGCGTTAGAACTCCTGCGGCTCACATCAGCGTGCTCTCCCAATAGTTTGTAATGAAGCACAGAGGAAAACAGAAAGCCATTTGCTCTCGTGAGTCCATCCGCGACTCTTCTTTCCCTCTTTCCCCCTGCACAACTTTGTGGGAGAGAAACTGAACGAAACTACGTGCAGGAATAAAGAAACGATGATTTTCAGAGGTTTTTTTTTTCTTTTTTGTGTAGAAGGGAATGTTACACAGCCTTGCACTCGCTTGCAACCAATTCAAAGGATAGGAAATGCGAGAGAATTGGAAATGTATTCTTGGAGAAACTGTTCCGACATCACAAATCTGTTTTTTGTGTACTTGTTGGTTTTTTATTGCTGTTCCTGCGTCTGATAAAAAACGAAGAAGCGGAAAATGATGAACTTGGTGAGATGTACTTTGAAGCATTCGATTTCCGTATGCGCTAGAAAATACGAGCAGATATCTTTAGAAATCCGTGCTTTTTAAACTATATTAGCTTCGGAAGATGTGAGCCGACAAACGTGCTACAAAAATTCACGGTTTGAAACTACGGAAAGGCAATACGTGATTCCTTTTCATGTCTTATAAAACATTCTAATGATGAACTCAATATGCTCTTAGTAAGTCGAGCTTACGAAAATCAAATTGTTCTGCACAGTATTGCTAATCAATTATGAATGTATGATAACGTTCATTTCGGATTAATGAGAAGACAAAACAACTCAATCATAGTATTGCAAACAGTACAAACAATGCATTTTTTCGATTATAACATAGATTCACTGCTGCGAATTTCAAGTACTCTTGATTTTTTAATTAATGTCGTGTTAGCCGTAGTCTTACACCGATATGAATGCATGCATCAACCGTAAGCAACCGGACAACGCAGGACAAAATTAAGAAAATATTCTATTGGACCTACATAATAGGTAAAAGTGTGCGTATACTATTATTCTAAAAAAAAGAAAACTCTAGCTTATATTGCCGGTATCTCGTGAATCTATATTGTTTAAATGCTAATGTTTTACGCGTGTATATCCTTCTGTAAAATGCAAATCCAACAAATAAGTTTGTCTCCATTCTATTCTGATAATCATAATTATATGCAGAAAGATAAATACATGCATACGCATAATACAAACACTGTCACACAAGACTTTATTGCCTTGCGTATATGGCATATGGCTAAACGCAGTAGCATAAAAGCAGAACCAAGTATCGCTATGATAACTATTGGGAAAATAGTTCAATCCGACATTTTCATAGCGAACAACATTACAGTTTTTAACTTAAGAGAAAAAATAGTGTGTACCCTTCATTTGGCAAGTTGCGCAACGGTAGCTTGGTAAGGTAAGTGCCATCACTGAACAAGTATAATGCAAGTTACAAACAGAATGCGGCTGGAGACCGTGCAGACAGACTAAAAACCCAGCCTCAAGAGTGATTGCACCACTTTTCTAATCGCGAGCGAATTCTCTACTGATAATGTCAAACAGCGGCCTTTGTTCTGCGATACAATGACTGAGGATAATCTTCTGCTAAACATTACCTCTGCAATATTTAAATATAGATTGACTGTGTGTGCTTTCATTCGACAACAATTGGATGGAATATTTAAATTACCGAATGCAGTTAGGGATGTACTGGATGCAGTGTTCCATTCAATGATGTAACCATGTCGATGTATTTTACTACGTGTCTCTCGTTTTTTGTACTGTTATATTTGCATATTCGCCACTCATTTCCTATCATGAATACAAGAAACACTTCGTTGAAAAAGCAGATCCCGAATGTCAAACAGATTGTCAGGGGCAAATTGAAATTATTTACATACTAATAATGCATAACCATTATGCACTGAGAAGTTTAGAGATGGGAAAGGGGTGTCTACAAAAGAGTATTTTATGTGTCAACAAAATGAGTAAAGTAAAAGTGTTACATGGTGAGAAGGATTAGAAGATAAGTCTAAAACCCCAAAAAAGAATGAGTCAAACGAAGAATCATAAAATAACGCGTTCGTCCTTTTTTAAATGCCGACTTCGGTGCCCTATTGGGCTCATATAAAAATTTAAGCCGAAGTTCATGATATGATAATGATTGCTGGCTAAATCTTCATGTGATTTTTTAATAGGACAAAAATATGCAGGTAGAAAGCAGCCGCAAACACGGCCAAGTGCAAGTGTGAACGCCACTGCAACGCACTATATCATCAGTTTTACCAGGGTCGCGGAAAGTGATTTGATAGGAGCTAACTTGAAGAAACACAAGGAGAGCTGTCTGACGTGCAAGAAAAGCCCCCGTGACAGTATTGCATTGCACCCACTTTGCAATACTTCTTTATCAGTCATACACTAGAATTTCATCTTGGCAAGCAATAACATAACACTGTGTGTTGTGAATGCTACACAAGCAGTAGAACTACCACCACCAAAGGAATGACATGAAATGTGAAACGATGCATAGATGGCAGATGGACAAAGGGATATCTTACTATCTTCTCACTAACAAAGCACGACACACACAAAGTTAGTCAGTTTTTTTACTTGAAACTTTAGATTGATCTGTCTACAGTTGCCTTTTCTTCACAGCGCAGTCAATTGTTCCAAAATTACTCCTTGTTTGAAATATCAGGGAAATTGCAAACACTTTATGGTTAATTTTCGTTAACATTGATTTGATTTATTATTGTGATATATTCCAACCATGATTGCAGGTTTTTCAACTGAAGAAAAGGGACACGGAAAATCATTTTGAAAGAAATGAAAATAAAATTGCGTTTGTTTGCTGTAATGACAATTTGGTCACTATGCTAATTTTAAATTTTATTCGCTAAGTTTGTCCATCCCTCCATTTGCGCTCTGTGGGCCGCACGCCGTGACCGAATTGTGGAGGATATGGTCTTGTAACAATCAATATCGATTTTAGGCCATTTCAGTCAACGGTGAGGGCAGATGTCCAAAGTCAGAGGGTAGATGGGAGCCTGTGTCAAATGGCCCCATGTTTATGTGCTGTAATGCTTCCAGCTTATATCCGTATAGCTTAAACGCTTAAATAAACGTAATCAGTTATTAATGTCAGAAAACGAAAATATATTGGTCAAAGTCTCGTCAGCAGGTCTGCTAAATTTACATTATACCGCGCATAATGTAGTAAACATCATTCAATTGCAATTATAAATTAATTTCAACATTCAACATTGTATTATACTAAATAAATTAATCTTCAGGAGATCCAATATTACACTGATACAAGCCAACTGTAGGATAGAATATTAGGATCATTGACCAAAAACTATCTCAATATGAAAGCAAAAATGACACAGGAAAGTCGACATTAATGCTGCACCAAACCAAGTTGATTCTCACTACGTGACAAGACACAAGTGAGTTTAAGATTTGAAACATGCCAAGCCAAAGCAAAGTATTGGAATAAACACACTTATGATACCGTGCAAGAAATCGGCTGAGTAGTAGGGCTTGGTTATGAACTCTCACATCGCAATCTCAACATGGTTTACTTAACGCGAGTCACTGCCACTGCCACTCGTGTGGTCAAAGAAAAGATTCCCCAATCAAAGTGTGGATTGAAAGCTCAGAAATATAATATCTGTAAAAACAACACTAGACTTAATTTCAGCGTAAAATCTTAAAACTCGTTAAATCTATCGTTTTCAGAGATACAGATGAGGAGATGAATGGGGAAAAGATAAATAAACAGCACTTGTTGTTTATAAATTACGCAATTTTGCTAACCTGAAATTTGCAGTTTTTACCCAGTTTAGACTCGCGGTTTTCGGTAGCTTTCGTTGCAGTAATATGCCTTTTCATTTCATTTGAATCCTTTGGTTGTAAACATTTAAAAGTGTGTTGGATACGTAAGACTTCATGCTAGCATTCCTTCAGAATTGTTTAAAAAGTATTTCAAACGAAAGGTGTGGACATAAAGTACATAAAAAGAAGTGCTTGTTGAACAATTGCCTTTGTCCGGACGGAATTGGATTTCATATTCGATATAAATATGAAGTAGATTTTGAAGCTGTTACGTGAACCAGGGTTTACTACAAACTACATAACACATTTATATGTGAACCTATTTCTGTAATCGAAAGGACATCAGGCATCACGTTGTAGGCAATCCTTATAGTTCACTGTGAACAATCCTTCCATCAAGTGGCCATTGGTATGCCGTGAATACCGTTCATATAAAAGCTTTTCAGGTTGCTTAAGTGTAGAATGCCTCAGATAGCGCTGGGTTTATTCAAAAGGAGTGCATAGTTTGGGTTTTTCTAATAACTGGGTAAGAGGACACGAAAGTTGCTTCAAATGGTTGATGCACACATACTTCATTCATCTTCCAGAGGTATTCTCCCCGTGTGTTTTCTCCCTGGCTTCACAATCCAACGAGTTTATTAGCAGGTAAGAGGCTTAGCGTCTCAACATAAAATCTTGAGATCTCAACAAAGAGGAAAAGATAGTTATTCTCACATATGGGCAATGAGCATGTGTGTAATATGTGTATTACGTATTGTGTGATTGTAATATTGGATATTTTGCATAATATTCTTTCCCCTTATTTGCCGCAAGGTCCTAGGTACACAGTAGTTGGAGTTGCAACAGCAATATAATCATTATTCTGTTAAGAGAAATATTTACAAACATGGTTTGACCTTTGCACCAATATCTTAACGGCTCCATTTGGACCTATTATGTGTTAGCTATGAGTTTTTAATCAATGGTAATTAAAGTCAAAGCTTTCAAATATGAAGCAGAACAGTTCATGCTCTGTTCTAAAGAATAGCCATGAAGTCTAGTTGTGTTGTCTGGTTATCTCAAATAGAGTTTTACACGAGTTGGCCCTTAAACGCCACCTGCTCCTGAAAGGGAGGTCACAACAAACATAAGTAAATGGATACATTTACCGTGGTCCTCATCAATGATATCACATGGGCACCATCCTGCAGGCCATCGCCACACCCCCAACATGTCATATTCAATTGGATTTTGCATGGGGCTTCCAATGATAGGCCTCATTCCATGCAAAAATTCACCTGACGAAAGTTGACACCTGACATCGTCAACCTAAACCCGTGTCATTGACATTGAGTAGCCGGATCCCGTTCCAATGATATGTCACACGCCAACACAGACCAAAATTCACAACACCCTTTTAGAATGATTACTTTAGAAGCTATAGCTTTGAGATTTTTGGAGTCTAGATTTTAAAATTTGTTTCAAATATGTATTGTGAAAGCAGCCTCTTATTCTCTTTATCAATGTATTCTTCATTTTGACACAAATCTTTCCTATGTTAAAGCTACTTGTATTTAATTAGATCATCTCCTCGGGAGAGCTTGTTTTCAGAAATATAATGTTTGATGTTAATTCAAAGTTATTCATCATTTGCATTATATCAGTTATAAGTATACAACTGGAGACGAAGAGATCGTGCGGAAAAAGGAAAGAAAGAGGTTGAGTCTGAGTAGTTGTGGTAGCAATTTTGGTAATATTAGTTTCCCTAGGAGAGCAGACACATCCGTTCTTGGGTTTGATCACTTTCGGGAGTAGTAAACTGATAACATTAGTGGTGGTTCTTTTATTTACCGATAAATGTGCTGGTAGATCTCCTCAATACGCAGACAAGCATTTTCTTGTAAGTTTCCTTCATGAACTTTGAAACACTCCTTCAAACCGCACATAAAAATATTATCATGTGTTATCGTTATAGACAGTTTGATAACAATGTGTTGAATTCGTTTTCTGAGCTTTAAGATTAATCAATATTACTATATTTTATGAGTATAGCATACTGATAATAGACAGACAACTCTGGTATAAATAACTTTGAAGATGGTTTTTTTTCTATTTGTCAATGAAATGCCCGCAAGTTGCGTTTAAGCACAGAGGATATCCGTTTCTTATGTTTGTTTTCCTGCTCACTAAAACAAACTTTAGAAAAAGTTTCTAGCCAAGAGTAACAATTTCAATGTTTCGGAAATCCTCTACAATGTTGCGTGCTTGAAACGTTTCAATCATGCTGCAAACACTTTTTGGGGCATTTTTTATACCTATTTATTTCCAGCAGTGAGACGTTCGTTGGTAGGACGTTGACAATTCATCCATTCCTTTTATTTAGTAGAAGTAGATATCGCATTTCTTTATTCTGAAAAATTGCAAACACACAACACATCATTCCTGATTCATTTGTTGTTACTTCAGAGTTTTTCCTTTTAATCTTTCATAAATTATCGATCATATAAACGTTGAAATGTTTTCTCTAGAGGTAATGTTTTTCACGTCAAAGGGAACTATGAATATTATGTTTTTTGTTGTTACAAGCACAGATATCCAGTTGTTGTGCAAAATCCGAGCGAACAGAAACTTGTAGTATGAAACCTCAAAGCAAACAAGGATTGATAATATACATGACAGATCATACTACATTATTACGCCTTAGTATTTTGTCAAAAAATGTTAAATGCAGTTGCAGCGCCATCAGAGAAACATGGGAAATTTATAGCATAATCTGCTGAAGAGATGTCTAGGTTTATATGAAATAATACGTAGATAATCTTTCATTAGTTCCAAGTCAAGTTAAAGAATCAAATGAAAGTTTCAATAGTTGTTTTTTTTTCTATTTACTCCCTACTGTCAAATGTTCCATCCTGATGTTAAAAGCCTCGTTGAATGCCGCTGCAACGTGAATTATTTGAGAGGGATTGCAAATATGTGCATCAAAAAGTATTTTCCATTAGCGAAGAATATATACAAATACTGGCATTTCAACTTACAAGAGAGAACTTTACTATGCCCTCATGTGTAAAGAAAGTGAACAAAGAACGTGGAGCCCTTTTGTTCCTAAGCTTTTGTCGAGCCGTTTCTGACAACCGCGTTGCTATGTTATAATAATTGTGTAGTATTATATCTCAGTGATCTTTTCCAACATTGTTGCTGCCACAGTGTGCTTGCACATTTGGGACTACTCACTAAGCAGTATTGTTCGATTTTCAGGAGAGAAAAGTTTTCTAATGTAATAATAGCAAAACAAAAATATTAATGAAGACGGGAATTCTTCGGTATATGCCTGCTTTTTCTGTAGTGTTTCCAGTCTCTCACTTCCTGTGGATTCCTTTATGGAAGCCAAGTTTGGACAAAATCTAGACAATATGGCTTTGACAATTGTGATTGCAATCTTATTAAATGGATCATAAATGTGACGTGGCATATTGGAGCTTTATAGACTACAACTATAACACCGTTCCGATTTGATTGAAAATCAAATTTCCATGAAAACGACATTGACGATAATTATTAGGAAATCGACTAAACGACGAGCATCCAGATTTATCGGAAGAACCTTTCTATTGCATACATCATT
The DNA here is from genome assembly GCA_036561885.1 of Salina celebensis. Classification (NCBI taxonomy): domain Eukaryota; kingdom Metazoa; phylum Arthropoda; class Collembola; order Entomobryomorpha; family Paronellidae; genus Salina; species Salina celebensis. Next base: position 20,804 of record JAAXOA010000233.1, on the reverse strand, counting down.
TTAGTGTAGCATTGCAAACTAAACATATAGGGACTAGCTATGGAGGGCAGGGTAACGAAGGAACACACTTTTTATCTCCTATTTGCATCATTTCCCCTTTCAAATTTGATGGAACCCTTGTTAAATTTGATCCCGATCTGTTTTAGGGTCCAACATAAAAATGTAATTACTTCTACACTTTTCACAGCTGCACAAGCACACGCACGCACGTACGTGCACCCATGCTGGGCATTGGAAAGCAAACCATCAACCATGTAGCTCAAACTGTCGGACGGAGGAGGAACAAGTAGTCTGCCTGCACTACTGGATGTGCACTGGTTCTCAATGGAAATATGGGAAATCGAGTTTGATGTTCTCGTGATGTCATCCTATTTTTTGTATGCAGAACCTTCACAGGATGGCCGAGTGGAGAGTCTTACTTATGGATAACGCAGTCTGGATTTTTTTTGTTTGAGACGAGTTGTTGTAAACAATCGTTCCGGCACCAAAATCGGAATGAATCAACCGTGACACAACTGCTCCCATCATTTTCACAATGAGGCATCCAAAAAATATTATTAGCGTTTTTATGAATCACACCAAACTCAGTTTTTATCCTGTTTTATCTACATAGGATGTTTCAGCTGAACGATACGAGAAACGGAAAGTAACCTCTTCAAAATGGCAACCATTCATAGCCTCATGTATACTTCCATCCCTATTATGATGATTCGTGTATTATTATGAAAAATGATCCACTACAAATGCAGTATTCTTTCCATATGACTTCTATTCCATTATTCCATACTGAAGTATAGATTCTAGGATCGTGCACTTGTAATCTGGTCACTTCGTACCTCATCCATACTTTATGGACAGTCGTTTGTGTTGGAATTTTTAATACATTATAGTATAATATATATTTTTAGTAGCACAAAAAAATTAAGTTATTGCTATCAAACTAAAATGTGTTTTATGACACAAAACAGTGTGACATATTTCACATCATCGATAATTTAAAAATGTATTGCATTATCCGTATTTAAATTACAAAGTTTTTCAGGTTTTTACTTGAAACAGATTTTATTTTCTTCGTCCTTACTTTTTACTGGTTGCCGTGATTATTGCTCAAGCTGCGGTGGGCTTGTTTTGGTACTGCACCCACTTGTGACGATGAAGTATAATTACATACATGAAATGGATAGTATCAAGTTGTCAACGTGTGTATTTAATGATAAGAACGATATGCTGTATGCACTATTCAATACAATATTTTTGTCAAGTCTAGAAAATGGCATTTTAAAGAGTCTATAAAGAAATATATATTTGCTCATAACGTGTATAAATAAAACACTTATACTTGTGAGATGTAACCTGCGATGTTAACTGATGGAAAAGTAATGCGATAAGAATTCAGTTTGGTCACCCATTTGACATTAACGTACGGAACACTGATAAAGCAGTCGTGAAAAGGTCTTTAAAAGTAATGCATTCTGTCACACATTACTACACATCTTATACTTGTTCATCTTTGCTCCATCCATGATTACTAAAACGGCCTTTTAATTGAATCCATATCTATATTTTCATTATTGGGAAATCATATAATTTTTGTTCGCATATTTAAGTTGTTTGAAATGAGAGGAAGATTGAATACTCTTAACAAATCACCTTTCCCCTTATACTCGTGATGATGACTATGACTGATAAATAATGCTGCATCATTAAGGTCGTCGTTTTTGATTCATGGATATTAGGAGGAGAAATACAACGATGTTACTGGGCTGTTATTGGATTCGATGTATAACAACTTACACCTTGAGTATATTCCGAGTTGTAGTTCGTGTACCGTGTAGCACTCATACAAGTCATACATGCATATGCTACTTTCTAATAAAAAACATTTAAACGCATATAGATCCGAAGCTAAACGGCACTTTCTAGTGCGTAGTAATAAAATTCATTCATCTAGTGATGTAGGAAATAACAGGCTCAAGCTCTATAATATAAATATAAATAAGAGCGCTATAATAATTTAATGTAAATGGGAGTTGATAAATGTTGCCGCATTTAGAAACACATCATTGTACGTTTTTACTACTGGCATTGAAAGAATTATATCAATTACTGAAAGAATTATCTGATCAAACTAATGCCAACGCTTGGCGCCTCACAGGAACCTTCAATTTTGGTTATAAGAACCTTACAAATTACAGATAATATAGTCCTGCTAGTCTAGCGTTGATTCGCTATCTGCTAAAGAGCACGGAGAGGTTACAGACAGACAGACAGATTCAATCATTGTTTCAAATCGAATTTCTTTCGAAACACAGGTCGTCTCCGTAAGAAAAAGATAACTAGTTGTAGCTTGTCTGTTTTGACGGTTTGAATACAGGCAAAAATCCTGTTTTAAAACTAAATAGTGATAATGGCAAAGGTTTTTTTTCTTACATTCAAAACCCAAAACATTCTGTGTACACTAGACACGATGTGGTGTATGCTTCATTTTCACCGTTTTTCACATGACTTCACCATCCTGACCATTAGAGCTATAAACAGTTTTTTGTCAATTTTGTTCAGGTTTTTTCTGGGGTCATCGTTACAGGCCATCAGCACAAACACTGTTGCTGCTCTTACCATAATCATTTATAAAGCATATTGTTTCTCAACATACTTCGAGACTCTAGATTGTATCATAAAGGTTTTAGACAATATATACACCTGTTAATTATTAATATACGGAGTAATTTTCAATTCCTACCTGAATTGCAACTGAGAATAGGAAGCGTCCTACTGTCTGGTGAAATTTAGTGTCATCGTCTTTTGGTAGTTTATTTTGCTGTTTGAATTAGGAATTACCCTATTCCAGATATTCCAAATATTAAGACCAAATATTCCAAATGTAATACATTGTGGCAAAAAACATACTGGCGTAGAAATGTATCAAATCACGGGATCCAGTTTAGGTCCTGGTCTGTGAAATTCCAAGGTGTACTTTCTTGTATTAATCCGAATGTGTTTTCCTGAACATCTCTTGTGGAATAGGATGTCTTGTACTTTTCAGGACCAGGATAATCCTAGATATTGACGAATACATTATATTTTTATACGATGATCTGTCGGATGCTATGCTAAGCTCTGGGGCTTCTAAAAGAATGCTTTCATTATATTATCCGCCATTCCATACAACAATGTCATTATTCCCGTTTTCCCTTTTAGGATTTATGCAGCAACAAGTCCAGTTGGTGGTCTATTCTAAAGAACCAAGCCGTCCTATAAAGTTTCATTGTTACCCGCAATGATAATAATTGCTATATTATCATTTCTTGTCAAACATTTCAGTAAAAAGTAAACAAAAGACGTTATTCAGTCGTACCTACATATTTCCCTTTTCCGCTCCTGTTCAATACACGTCAGTCACAAATTATCTTCAATGAGGAACAAAAGAGGAAGGAAAAATCTGTATTTTTCTCCCTCGTCTTTTTTCTCTCTAGAGCCGTACAATCTAAAGAGGAATATTTATCAGCAATATTTCAGTGTCAAACTTGAAAACGCTAGCCCTTCATTTGTTCTTGCCAGAGGAAGGACTGACGGACGGAAAGGATTCTAAATTCTGTTCAAAAATGTCTTAGTAATGCACTCAAGATGTAAAATCCTCTGATTTTTTTGTTTAAGTTAATTGTAAGAGCATACACAAGCGATCATATTGGGTAAACACTCAAGCTAAATGTTTTACTCGAAACAAAACAGTATTTATTAAAATAATGGAGTAAAAAAACTGAATGAATTTTGACATTTCCGTTCATTTCATATCCTGTTTATTGCCTAAGAGAATGATGAAACTAAGAGTGTATAGGAGAAGAAAAATTATAAGCCTTTCACATAATATTTTTAAAGTGTATTTTTTTGTAGTTTCGTTGGAGAAATAGTGGTTGAAGAGCTGCTACCAATTTCGCATCATTTCAAAGCTGCTCTAATATGCAATTCTCATCCGAATTGACCGACAGAAGTGCATGATTAAATTATTGTACATATTAGTTACTTTCAATATACACGATTTTCACCAAAAACAATGCTGATATTTTCAAACATTATAAAAAATGTTTAACTTTCTTACTATAATATAGAAATGGAACAAAACAAGGCCCTATCTAGCAATTCTTACAAGTTGGGTCCAGAACTCTACAGGATTTTCATACGGAAAAACATACCACGTGGTCATGTAAAGAGCCATAAAAACCCGATCCCTTAGCCAAGTTCATGTTTTATGGTTGTAGGGAAACAACACACAAAGTAGTACTGGAAATGAATGCCGACTAGTTGGACTGTCTTTCGAGGCTATAACAAATCAATCAATATTACGTCTTTTATCTTTACTATTCTTCAAAATATACTTTTGGATCTCTTCTTTGAGCATCCAGAAAATTCTAGATTGATTTTCTATTAATTTACCGTACTTGCAGTTTCTAGTGCACGAACGAAATGAGAGTTTGTGGTCCGCAGTAAAACCGCCTAAGCCAACAAGAGGAAATTAAAAGACTTTGAGCGGAGCATAGTTCCACGTGATAATGAACTTCTTTCAAGTAATTGCAGTAATTTTGTCTTAAAAGGTTTTTTTTTGCTTTGGAGAATTAGAAGTATAAAATATCAAGGGTACCCTCTTATTTTGATTTTCGGTATTTTATTCTGTTAAAATCTTTCAGGTTTCATCTTCACACGTATAAAATTTTATGACTGAACATTCATGTAACGAGTAAACATATTTTCCGTGAATCATCAAAATGGAGTAAATTTTATGTTTCCACGAACAGAGGCAGGGATAACTTGTTGCAGCAAGCGTATCTAAGGATACTCTAGCCGAAGGACTTTTAGGACTAGGGGGCATTAGGAGAGAATTTTTGGTTTTGAAGCCCAATTGAAGGTTTCCATTTCCAGATTCAGCGCAATATGCTGAAATAAATACAGATTGTTGACATTGTGCATTCTTATTTGCATAATGAATGATGTGCGAACGTTTTGAAATGCATTCTATTTCATGTCTGAGTTTGCCAAAAATGAACACATGAAGATGTTCTATGCAATATTTTATGCGATACACCGTGAAAAACGATATAGCCATACACGCATACTAGTACAAAGCCAAACACGACAGGAATGTTGGCAAAAGAGCAAAAACCGTTACAAAATCCGAGTTACTCAGGGTTGTCTAAGTGTGGGGATCCGAACCTTTCCGAAAAGCGACAGTACTTCACATGTGGCCCGCTTGAATAAATAAACTCTTCAGTTCACAGATAATGTTCTATTGGAAATAACTCTTGATCTTGTACATGTAGACGTACTGAAGGACACCACTAAAGAAAAATCTAAAAATTTAGGTATAGATACAGACAGTTTTGATGTGTGTGATGTGTGTACGAAATGTATATCATTTTATTGTTTTACTATAAAGTGAAATTGTAAACTAACAAGCCTTTCAAAATTACTCATCCGAACGGAATACTAAAGGGAGAAAATGAAAAAATGTAGCGAGGTATGGATTTTAAAAATTTATTTTCCGAATTCATTAGACATTAAGTAGTTTCTCAAACGTAGAATTTTACCGGATACCAATATCTAGCTATCTGCAGCATAAAAAAATCTTAGAGGATAAAACAAGTGTATTCTCAGTTTGAACATCGGTGAAAACAGTCTGTGAAAGATGCTCGCTGCGACATCTATATTATTTAGTCCAAAATTGGAGAGAAAGTTATGCACAATAATGTGATATCAATATCATTGTAGATGTCATATAAAAAGGGAAAGAAAAAGGAAAGAGTGTACCGAAGATGAAAATCTGTCTTTGTCTTCTTAAAGTATAAACATACAAACGAAGGTAGTAGGTTGTCTAAATAGTCTTGATATAATTATGCCATAGGAGAGTACTTTATGGTGTTCACATAAGAAAAGCAGTTGTCTTGTAAAAAAATCTTTATTGGATTCACCAGGCATAAAAAATACAATCCTTTTACACTTAAAAGAAGATTCGTTTTATTCATGTGCTTACGGGTTTGCTTACCGAATCATTCAATCCGTACTCTTTGATTGGTAATAATAACTTTAATGTAATAATGTAACAATGTTTGAGAATGAGTAATAGTTTAGAATATACAATAACATGATTTTACCCATTGGGCGAAGTTAAAGTCATCCTTTGTACACCTCTACATCTTACATTCAACATTCCAGGATGGTGCGACTGACAAATGATATTTTTTTAATACGCAATTTTAACCGAACAGGCATAACAAGCATACAAGTATTTACATGAAATGCAAAGGATATTTTCGTGGTTTTTAAAATTTGATTTAAAACCTGTGTACTTGTGTGAATCTCAATCGAACGTTCAATACACAACAGTCTTTCACTCAACTTATCATTTAGTAAAAAGCCGCATTTGTCGATTAATTGATATTATTACATGCATGTGTATCTTAGGTTGTAGGTGTGATGTATTCCCCTTTTATTATAAAGCACCATTCAAATACTTAATTTTTGTAATTTATATCGGATGCTGTATTGTTAATCATTCGCGATTAGTTTAAGTAATTAACTAATAGGTACATGAATGTATCACGTTTAAATGTTTTAAGCCAGTAAAAATGGCAAATTCGCACACGTAAATATTTTGTTATAAAACACATCACACGAATTTTTCACACACACTTACGTTTTGGCTTCTTACAAATAGTAAATGGTATGAATTTATTACCTTAACTTTTACGACATGGACCCTATATACAACCAAGGATTAAATTCATAAAACTCACTATTTACGCTAATCTCACAAGGAAACGTTATAATTATATGTTGTATGTACAATTACATATTTGTAGGTAGCTATATGCATTCGGGATGCACTAGCTAAAGTAGCTGAAAATTAAAAAGTTTTCATTCTGGATGGCTGAAGTTTGAATTGTATTATCTCATACTTAGTTTCAATATTTTCACCATATAAGCTGGCAAATTTGAGAATTGGGGTTCTTAGAGCTGAAGCTTTTTGCTTGTATTTTTGTTGAAAAATACGGAATACACTTCAGCTCCTGCAACTACAATTGGCGGTTGTTGTATATTCAGAATTTAAAAATATAATTTATCGCCAAGGAAAAGTTTACTTTAAATACACACAGTTGACAGCGCCCACAAGCAATAATGCTCTGATGTATACTAATGAAATACTAACGACAAACTATGTTTCTAGAATGTTCGGAGTAACACTATATGGATTTTCGAAGAAGGTGCCTACCTGTTGCATTCATAACTGATAACTGTACGTAAAACTTAAAACTAATTAGCTTAATTACATCCAAAATAACATTACTTCTTGTTACAACCTAAGATACCAAAAGCCGAGAGGACGTTGACTGTTTGGTCCTCTGAGTCAGAATCAGACTTCGTCGACTCGGATTGTTCCCTCTGCCAGCTAATACCCTTACAATTACTGGAGGAAGAGTTACTCCTGTCGGTTATCTCAATAATAATATCCCCATCGGAGCCATCATCAAGATCCAAATCTGGCAAAGTAGATTTTCGCTTCTGTGACGAGACATCCAGGTACTTCCCAAATTTTCCGGAAGGCGTCCTTTTAACTGAGCCTTTGTTGCCCGATGTAGATCCTCTTCGGATATTTCTCTCAATGTTTCCGTTGTTGTTAATAGACGGCGCAAGGGCAGGTGACTCCTCGTTTGTAGCTGAACTTGTTGTGGACTGTCCGTTTACGGTTGGTTTGTTGTACACACAACCGTTGTTAATGGCTTTCGTTGTGGGGCTCTCTGCTAGACTTTGTTTTTCATTAGTTTGTGTTAAGGTTTGCATGGAAAACTCCTCACAGCAAGTGTCACTCTTTTCTGTGTAAACCCTTGTGGAGGAATTGTAATCTTTTGTCGACTTGCGTCGGGTAGAGGAAATAGCGATGGGTTTGTTAAGGACGGTTTTTGTGCTGTTTGCGGATTCCAATAAAATTGTTGGTGTTTGCTGAAAGACAAGATAACATATACAACATAATTATTGTCTCATCTATGTAATTTAAAGGATTCTTAAAATGGTTTTCACGGCTGTATGCACAATTTGAGATGAACACAATCAAGGACTCCGTGGCTGAATTGGATATTATATAATAACGCGGAAGCAATTTGTCTACTTGAACACATTGGAACGAACTTGGAAACATGACTAAATCTAGGAACATGTGGCTTGTAATAAAACTAAACGAATTTTAAGTCCTAATGTGTAGCTTGAACGTACCTCTAATATCAGTATATCTGTTCAAACTAATCATCAATCGTAATAATTCTTATACAATTTGAGGTTCAATCTCTTTAAAATTATTATTAAATAATCTTTATTCAAGGGTGAAACCTTCGCGATACAAATTCATGAAAGTTTTTGAAAACATTTTTAAACATTGTTTAATTGAATGACTAGATGGGAAAGGGGAAAAGTAATGCAAAACATGTTTTGTTTATGCCAACCCGGTTTGTGTTTCAACAGACACGCGCGACATTTGGTTTAATGTAACATAGGCGCTCTAATACAATTCTCTAATAAATAGACAACGAGAGCTAATTACCTTCTAATTATGGAATGATCTGCCAGAGATCTATTTTCACGAACACAAATGGCTTCTTGTTATATTTGAACTAGATAATAACATTATAATTTGTCGATGTCCATGTTTTACTTACCGAAGTGAATTCCACGTAGGCTGCGGTCCCCCTTCCTGCTTTGTATTCCTGATACTGAGAAATTACACAGATGAGTCCGTATGCCTAAAACATATAATTGCAAATACATCATTATAACTACGCATTATACAAAATTTTTGTAACTTGTCATTGTCATTGGTGTACATTTCATTAAGTACTCAAAAAACCACATCATAATCGTTCATAATGAAAATATTCATCTAATGGCGCTTAGCGAAACTAAAAGATTCGCTTTCTCCAGAAACGAGATTTGCCCACACTCTAGGTTTAAAATCCTTGCATGATGGATGGATTAAACTTATTTATAGTTTATCTGTCATGGAAAATTTGTATTTGGTCAGGTAGTGTCTCCACTCTCCACTGCTTCTCCTAAGCGTTTACTCACTTGTATACACCTGTGAAGAAACCTAACGATTTTGTGTGGCCTATTGAATTCAACAGCCTTGTGGGAGCATTTTGAGACCGAGTTAAAATCGCATTATTGGAAAGCTTTGCGGCTGTTCGAAGCAGCTTCCTAAGTCTTACTTGTAATTATGTTTTCTATCAATTAAGCTGTTTTGTATAAAAGCAGCTTTTATCCTGATTGTTAGCGGCGCGGTTAAGGAACGTCAGAAAAATTATAGAACGCGACGATTACTTTGACCAGAGAATCACTGTGATGTGTATGAATTAATGCCATTCATAAGAACGAGAATTTGCTAGATGTGACAACATAGCCTCCAGTGAACGGTGTTTGGTAGCTTGAGCTGGCTGCATAGCATGCTCAACGGAATCCACCAAGAACAAAACCAATTCGCGATTGAGCTAAAAGAGCAAAAAACTGCTGCTTCGTTTCTATTTTGCAGGCATAAATAATACTTTTACGTTCAGTGTGTAAAGATTGTGTATTCACAGTACAGAGATGCAACGACTTACAAAAACTATCGTCAACAGGAAAGCCGATTAAAAGCAATATACAAATATAATGGGTTTGGAGAGATGATGAACAATGAACCCAGTTGCATGAAAATGACAGGTTTTTAACTTATACGGAATGATTCTGTTGCCTACCTGCACATCTTAAATTCATGAGCAGATTCATACTTCGAAGCAGGTGTGAATACTGAATAAGGATTAGATTTGTGATACACGCTAGCAATCTCCGTGAAAATCTTACAACGAGTTACTCGACATAGGAATAATTTGCTTTAAAACCGGTGTAACGTCATTGCTTATAGTCATTTTAAACCTTTTCGTCAGATCTCACTGTTATTTTTACGCAGTATAATCATTTCATTTCATGGAAACTCGTCTTTGAGAATTACGGCTAAAACCCTGTGAAGACATCCTTTTGATGCTGATATTGCCTAGTGACTTTGATGAAAAGACTTGTCTAAACTGGTGCTGAGTGCGACCAACATAAAAAGGCCTGTGGAAAACGGTTTATCACAGTTTTGTGGATCCAAAAAAAATTGACGTGGATTGCCAAGTGGCAGGTAACATTTTCAGTAATTCTATTTCTACAATTACATTTAAAAATGGGTAGTTTAGAGGGTTAAATTGTCAAAAGTGCGTAACCTACGTTTATAGAATTTAGTGTGAGGTCCACGGTTACAGTTGATAAGACCAAAGACAAAGCTGTTTTCGAAGGCTCCAAAACGTACTCCAACTGTCAATATTAAGAAAAAAACAACACTTGAAACAAGTCCAGGAAAATCGATTGCTTCATGTAGTCATTTTGAAGTGCAGTCAATTTTTTTCATAACTATCATTTCTTACGATGATTCCAATCATTGTGATGGCGTCAATGGCAATGTGTGTTGGAATAACAATCATCCACGGCCAAAACCAACTTTTTTTCTCCTGTAAAATTTAATCATGAACAAACAGTTGACATTAGTTTAATATTGAATTTGCTCGTTTCTCGTACACATTGAATAAAATAAACGGGGAAAGAGAAGCACTCTATTCTCAACTTTCATACCTGTTGCAATCCGCGGATGAGCAGGAAGGACGCATATACACCAGCAACCTCACATAAAAGGTCTAGAACCAAGTTTACTGTTTGCACTGTAATAGAAATTGCCACACAGATAACAAAAATGTGTTTTGAATGTTGACACAATTGATTTGATACAATATGCCGTAAAGATGGTTGTTTGCTAAAGAATGACAAAGCGAGACAAAAGGCAGGAGGCTCAATTTTGTAGTAAAACACTTTTTGCTTGGTTTTCAATTTTTCATCTCAGCCTAAATTCGGCCGAATTCATTGCGATTTCGGAAATTTGATTTATATTGCGAACCTGTTAGTATTATTTCATTATTCCATTCGACGAAATCTTACTTACGAAGCGTTATGGGATACTCTGAATGTCTACAATTGTTGGCAAGCAAAATTCTAGAGGATTTCTTGAAAAGAAAGAGCACATCCTTTAACCATGACCAAGATAAACTCTGCCAGAGTACAATTTGAGTGCACAGGAAGCGAGCATCGTAAGCCTCCAACTCGTTGTATCCTGCAGTGTACTTTGTCGGTTTTTGAAATTCAGAAACTGACACTGAATTTGACAAATTGCATTTTAGCAAAATTATTTATTTGAGTGAAACGATGTTCTGGAAATGTTGTGAGTGTTTTTGCAAAGCGTTAAACTGCATTCTTTTTAAAAAAAAACATCCAAATACGTCTGACAAGAGGCTCTCAAAACTTACCCATTGTGTACGCATCGCTTGAAACGAAAACCTTTAGCATTGACACACTGTCATTCTCATTGTCAAACTCGAGCATGACATCATTGTAGTCATTTTGGCCTGGATTAGATGACGACGCTGTCATTTTCTTGGTTACGTTCTCAAGTAAACCACTCTCGTTTCCAATCTGGTGTACAGAAGTGTTGAAAATGGGGACTGTAGATGTTCCCCCCAGCACATGATTTGATTGTTCTTTGGATTGATGATGCTTTTTCCCCAATAGCTGTCCTCGCCTGAAAGGCTCATTTGATATATAAGAATCATTCTCCATTTGCAAATCGCTTTCTGTGTGCAGTCGGTTCCCAGTATTTCTATAATTGTTAGGATGGCTGCTTGTGGCGTACATGTCGGTACTTGTAAACAATGGTTGAATCTTTCCAACTGTCATAGAACCCGTAATCCATGTGAATAGGAAGAAGTAGATCTGAAAATCACAGTGATATCGACCAGAATAGTTATATATTTTCCTAATTTATGTAATCTTTAATAGTATAACATAATATATTTAACATTCACTCTAATCAATACTTGATTGTCTTTTGCATTCGTCAACTAGTCACTTGAAAATGATTGGATGAGCATACTACTATTACTCAATGACGTCATTGTCCCTGAAAGTCTAAAATCCTTATTGATGAATGGGAATAAACTCTTATGTAGAACATTATTTTCTAGTCGAAAGTATGCGCATATCACCCCTTAAACCCGCAGGATATAGTGATAGTACTAAAAGTAAAACTTTCGCTTGTTTCATGTCTGACAAAGAAACAGATCCAGGGATCTACTGCATTCACACTTAAACCAGTTTGGATATAACGTAAATACTTTTTAAGCCGACTGTGACTATTTTATTCATTACTATTGGAATATACTTTTGCATTCTTTCGTGTTTCCATAACTTTCCATTCGTAACATAAATGCTTGATATTTTTTTGTTTCACTTTTTAATATGTTGAACATACTGCATTTACTGCTACTTCAGAGGTATTCTTTGACTTTCTAAATTTAAGAAGTGTTTATTCCAATTTCAATGGCGTTGCTTTTGTGTTTTGTTTGTTCCACTTTTTCGGACAAAGCATTTTAGCTGTCACTAGAAGGTTAAGAGTCATTTATATTTAAACAAAGTTTGAATTCTTATAAAGTTAGGCAGCGGCGTGCTAACTTGAAAGAGTAATCGCCACGCACACGTTAGGTTTCTATGAATTTGCCATGAAGCAATGCTAAAAGAGAAGTCAGAGTTGTGTTTATAAACAGTTTCGTCATAGAAGGTATTGCGAACTTTCACCTTAGAAATCTAATTCTTCCTGCTACTTCGACTTCATGGCTATTCTTATCTTACAGTCAAACAAAGTCGTGATTGGTTTTCACATAACAAGTAAAGTTTCCATAAATTAGGATATGAATTTACATGAACATTGAAAAGAAAACCAACTTTTTTGACGTGAGGTTCTCAGGCTTAGATGGAAATCAGGCAACATTCTCGGAACTGTGCAGAAGCAAATCAGATTTGATTATTCCGCCGATACATTTGTCTCTGATCTTCTAAGTTTGGTTGCGCCAGCCACAAGTAAAATCTTTGTAGTTGCGACATACGCCATTTTTACATAATCCTCTGGCTCGTGTAAGACAGTTATGTGGTTACAAGTGTATCTTCGGTGCAAACGTAGGCGGTGAGTGTGTTTTGATTTTTTGTTTGTATCCATTGCGCACCATTCCTACAGCAGGTTTCACCTACTGTAATGTTAATCATGTCCATCTGGCTGGCCTAGCTTGTTCATGAGTTTTGGATAAACCTTGGCATTCGATCTTATATTAGTGACTATATTCGAGATTATATTGTTACATTAGCATTACCACCGTACGAATTTGATTTTTCTATTAAAGACGATAAAGTATATCTATTTTACCCCGCTAAATGTCAGTATAAAACAATGCAGGCACTACATATTTTTCTGTAAAATGTTTACTAAGATTTTCAACTCTCCCAGCATCCAACAACAGAGAAAGGAGATCATAGAGAATCTTATCATGAAGTTTCTACTATTTCTTGATCCTGACACTAAAAAAGCTCCGCTAACGTTTGCAAAGCAATATACTCATGTATAGTTTGCATGTATTTTGACAAATTATATATCTGCATGGTATAAACAAGTGTGTTTATGCATTATCAAAGATAATCATGCAGATTTAAAAGTAAAGTAACGTTCAGAGCCTTTCTTTCGATCACCTTGAGCTTAATTTTACTAGCGCAATCTCATAGTAATGCTACTCATTAGTTTTTCGCACTGGAAGTCAATTCGAAAGGAAACGAGAGGCAATTAAACTCTCATCTTACCATTTTGAGTTTGATTTCAAGGAATACAAGTTCTGGAGTAAAAGATAAATAGGTTCCCAGTTCCCACTCGCCTTGGACTGATCACCACTGATTAATTCCCAAATTGCATTTACACCAAGTATTGCACAAGGGTAGCAAGGACTTTTTTTTGTACAAAAAAAACCCGCACAAAGAGTAAGACCTCTTCAAATCATTGTTCCAATGAGTACACATAACCTTAAAACGTAATCTTTAAAGCGGGTGAATGAGCACGAACTGTTTATCACGCAACGAGAATGCTACAAAATGTCGGAGAAAAAAGTGAGTTCCACTCCTACACGCTTTCATCCCCGTTAACCTATTTATCTATTGATTCGCTGCTGGAATGCATAATGTACCTTCTACGTACATAAGCGGCCAAAATTTAGGAACCCGAACGCGTAAGTATATTACCTGTCTAAAAAATAGATTTTCTGAGTTCAGAGATAGCAAAAACTTTCCCCGACATCTCATGAGGATACTTTGCATGCTTGGTTTTTCATAGTCTGCCGACATGAATGTGTCAGCACCGGATCTCATCAGTAGTCAAATATTTCAAGAATATTTGGCCCAAGTCATAGGAAATTACCAATACTCGCAAGCATTCGCTACTCCAAACGTTATCTATCAATACCGAAGTCTCTTGTTAGCTATGAAATGAGTATTTTACTCGTTCTGTTTTCGGCATAATTCAATGATACCAAAACATAGGTTTTTACAGATTGAAACGAAATTTACAAGAAAACAAGGTAAAAACTACGTTCTACAAAGTAATATAGTTTACTTTTGAATCCTCCAAGGCGTGGCAGACTATATAGCGTATATCACGGGCGGTTCCATCAATCATGATAAGTGTTTCAAGTAGGAAGTAACCATCAGATGTAAGACACCAACAAATGAACGAATGAGTGAGCGTCAATACCCAACATTTCAGATCATTTGTCAATGTTGCCGGAGTACTTTCATTCGGTGTCTTTTCGTCATGCAGTTGCACACAGAAATGCGTCTTAGAATTGAAAACCTTTCTTTAATATGATTATACCATCAAAGGAGAATAAATATGGTCTTAACAGATGAGAAAGGAAAGGTGGTATTACCACCTATGTATGTTTTTACTTGTTTTTTTCTTATCAAATTACATCCATCAATGTTCATCTTTTGTAAAGCGACGAGTACAATCCATTTATTTATTTAGATCCAGCAAGCGCATTTTTTCGGCAAAGCCCTGCTGAAAGGGTTCAGGAGTACTATTAATTTTCTCTCCAGTTGTATCCCTTTGTCGACTGAATTGAGTATTTATTCGGTATGGCGAATATAAAAGCAAGCCATAGAGGGTAGCTTGTGAATAGGCACGGAGAGTAGGTAAATGATCTTTTTTTTTCAATGGAATTAATAAATGTGAATGAGACATGAGTCTATTCATTCACCATCTTTTCATTCCATAGACCAAGTTTGGTATTTGATTCCGTACTATCAACTATTAAATCCCTTGTTTTGCCTCACCGGCATTATATTCGTCCTCCATGCAGAAGTTCCATCCTAACAATATTCAATAGATAGAGTTGAAAGAAATTGGAAAGTAGTTTTCAGTTTGGCTCCATGGGGGAATGTGGCGAGTTTGTACGTAGAAAGAGGGTCCAAAGAGCGTTATATAAGTGCAAACTACTGACGTTTAACAGCTAGAAACTGAAGTACATATGCATTATGAATGTACACTAAAATGGAAGTGTTTTTCAAGGAAAAGTCTCTCACATCGAAGCCACTCAATGCAACGCAATTTGTACTTATCTTGTTTGCAAATGTAATTTTTTGTTCATTCATGACATTATCTGTAGTTGAGTTACATTTGGAGGAAACTGAGGGTGGCAGGCTTGCAAAATATTGAAGGGAATTGAGTGACAAAGGAGAAAGTTTCGAAAAAACACCAAATATCCATATAAGTCAGGCACGACAATTAGCTAGTTGCACAAACAAACACATGTTTCTACTATTGCCATCTATTCTTATAACAATCAGTACCAATCATAGTCGTCCTGATAGACAATACATCATGTCAAGCAGCATCCCACAAAACTAAGTTTTTTCTCCTTATTCCCAAGGAAGCAAAGAGAAAAAAATAATCACATGTGTAAAAGTGTGCCCTCATGGCACAATCTAAACTGAGTTTCGGTTGATAGCATCACCAGGAGACCAATCTATCTCTGTTTCATTTGTCTTAGTCCGAAAACCCCCTATTTCTGGCGATTTCTGTATGTTTCTACATCCTAGTCTCTGATGTTGTTGCTGGTCTCCTCAGGACGGAAGTTGCTAGGGCCTTTTGTGTTTACTAACAATGTTATGCTCTAATGTGCATACATAAATACAGTCTTATTCCGAATCACCTCTATCTAATATGAAGCAATAGTTAGCATAGAGAATTCATATATGTATCTTATGTAAGATTTGCAAGCAGTAAGCCTCCATCAACCTCAAGAGCTTTGTATTATCAAAACCATTATGTGTAGCTTTCAAATAATGGGATTGTTAATGTAAAAGTACTGTAATGGAACTGTAATAAATAGCGGGACCAGAAAAGCGAAAATGCGTTTTTACGTGCATTACACGATGTTTTTTTCTGCTTCCATATTCTATTATATTAGATTATATGTTTTCACCTCCACCACAAAATGATAAGGCACTGTAGGTTACTGCAGTGAAATTGCACTTGGAGCCACCGCCTGCTGATACAAATGATGTTTATTTGTGATAGAACATGTTATCAAACAAATAAAAAAACAGAGACAGAAACAGTTTAATCATATAACCCGTATCACGTCGCTCTATGGCCAGAAAAAAAACACAAAAGTAAAACAGTAGTTGCCGAAATTTGACAAAGGACAAGATAATATTGCACTTTTCCCTGCATCAACGTTTTGGGACACCAAAACTTACCAGCACAATATCATGATAATGGACACGTTTTGAATTATTTTTCGTGCCAAGCACACATTAACGGGGAATATTCCTCCAAATATGAATTTAAGGAGACACCTATAATTTACGGCAAGCCACAAGACACCTCGTGGGATTGAGGCGTAGCAGATGGGGCCACAATGGTTATCTCTGCATGTTTATCCTTTTAATTAGGTTATTCAAGCCAAAGAACTACCGTAAACGCTGCGCTTTTGGGCACTTAGAAAAGGAGTAAAAATTGTATTGTTCTATTTGAAACCTCAAGGTCCAATTCAACTTTCCGTTAATCCTAATAAATGCGAATTGACCAACCAAATGGACGAGATGTTTTTCACTTTGCACTTAAGACAATAAAATGGCCGAAGCCTAAAAACAAAGTTACATAACAGATTTTTTTCGGAAAGTGGAGAAAGTAAGAAGATGTAGATGGCAAACTTTGAGTACGAAAGTTTTATTTGATTGTGGGTGCGAGAGTAATCCTTTATGGTCGTATCGGATGTTTCTGTACTCTCCGTGTCCCTCTTTCCTGATTTTATCAATAACACGTACTATTTACTATTGAAAATAATCGCCTTCAGGAAATTGGGTAGTATCACTGCAACTAAATCTTAGGTTAGAATTACTTTCACCACTTCAGCAAATATATTTGCTAAAGAACATTTAGACAGTCTGGTATAGCTTAACCCGAACTGATGTTGGAACCATTATAGGATATTAAACTTATGATTATAAGCTCTAATGAAAAGGTGGTTGGTTGATCACACCAATCCATTATATGAACTAATTCGGTACGATTAGGTAGAACAACTGCAGATACATCATAAAAATCTGTAGATGTATTGGGAATTGGATGTTGCCATGTATTGCCGGTAGGCCAAGAACCTTACTCGCGTGAACTTTTTATTTTCTCGTTCCGCTGGCAGGAATGCGGCACCAAAAGCAAAACTAAAAATATAGCTGTATCAAGTTTAAAATACTCTCGATGGGTTGAAATCTGAGGAAAAATTATTCCATCACAGTGTTAACCCAATACGTACGATTATTTTCAGTACGATTAGTGCCTCACTCTTGGATAGATTTTCTTTGAAGTATTCAGGAAAAGCAGTTATAGAATTGTATACATTTCATGGAAAACGCAGCATCTGCATCAAGTGAAAGCAAGCGCGTCAAACGTGCTACAAGTTAGATAAAACATCACCCTCTTCATCCACCTGTGATGTGGTATGACTGGAGTCTACTATAAAAACACTTACCATCCACAACTGTTTTCTCTTAAATGCGAAAGTTTCAACCTTGAGCGTATAAACGAAGAAATGAAGTCAGTGAAAAGTTTCTTTGTGAGAGTCAATTCACAGTTTCACTCCTTTTTTTATGTATGCCCCATCTGCTGAAGCGTTTAACGACAAAAAAGTAATTCAAATATTACGAACATGTGGTAGGAAGGTAAACCAAAACTAATGCGTGAACGAAAATGATTGAGGTAAAAGTTTTGAAAACATATGCCTACACATTGTTTGTTGTTGCCAAACTAAAACAAATTGTTTGGTAAGTTTTAACCAGTTTTTTTTTCATTAAAAATATCAATAAAATAGATTATATTATATTATCACGTGTTTCCTTTCATTTAATGCTTACAAAGTTGGGTGCTGATAAAGTTCAATTAGTTTCTTTCTGTGAATGGTGTATGACGAAGCTAGTACTTTTCAGACTATTTTTACGATTATTAAGAGAAAATAAGCTCGAAAAATGGAGCACTTTTATACTCCTTGTCATTAGCTCGCAACTAGCCTTTAAATTGTTGTAGTTTGCAGTCTGCTGAGTGAGCAGACATGTCCGACAGGTTGCTGACATTTCTGACAGCGTATAAAAGCCGTTAAACTATACAATATAACACAACTACCATTATCATTGTAATTATTACGGCTTGTCTCGCTTTGCTATGCCCAGTCATTCGCTGGCTTGCGTTTCCTTGTGAATGCATGTGACAAAGTGAAAGTCGAGCGGTCTTTTATTTCTTTTTTCTCTCCCTTGGTTTAGCTAACAATATTACTGCATGAGCGAAGCAGAAGAAAAAGAGAATAGGGTAAGGCTGGCATGATGATACTTAACTGGCAACCAAACTACTTAACTTGCTTTATTCTCCACTTGCTGTTTTTTCTGTGACTTCTTTAGCCCAAAATCTAAGCGTAATAGCGATGCGAAACCATAAAAATATTGTAACAACTGCGAAGTAGAGATAGTCAATCGTTACGTAAAGGAATGCGAAAGGAATAATACAGAAAACTGTACTTCCGTTCTTAGCTCGATTATCTTAAAAAATCATTGGGAAGGGGTTTTACCTAGCCATAAATTTCGGCTGCTCTGATGTTAAACATGTTTATTTAAAAGTAAATATTAGTAATTTGAATTCGTTTTACAAAACTCAAGTTACTGTCACAAAACAATGTTGGCATCCTCAGTCAAATACATACAGACATACAGACAAATTCGTGCTCTCCATACAACATTTTACTAGTCAACAATTCCTTTTATGTGACTAGTGACTAATATGACTGTAAACATTTGTCATTCTGTACGATAGCGCCTTGTCTCTTAAGCCACTAACAACGTCGAGCTAGTTTGAAAATGCTTTCTCTGGCACGAGTGTCATGTGTGTACACAGAGAAAAGATAGCCCGTGCAACAAACACTTCCTTTGGTGTCATTTTTATATCTAAAAAAGTGTTAGCGTGATGGGACAACTTTAGAAATAGAACGAACGAATGTTCACAAAATTGCTTATTCCAAAGCGTCCAGATAGTTCATAAATACATGCATGTTTTTAAATAGTGAAGAAACACGTCCAAATAATATGAAATGTCGCATATATGCAGCTAT
This sequence comes from Salina celebensis, assembly GCA_036561885.1. NCBI lineage: Eukaryota > Metazoa > Arthropoda > Collembola > Entomobryomorpha > Paronellidae > Salina > Salina celebensis. The sequence continues at coordinate 1,176 of JAAXOA010000233.1, read as the reverse complement.
ACCTTCAACTGGATCCATATTTCACAGACCTGTCGAATCTCTTGCCATAATCAATTGAAATGTTCCATCGTCAAAGCATCTTCCCATCGTTATTGTACTTTGTAGAAGATTTTAACGAATGATTGAAAGAGGATTGCTATTTGTAGGATTTCCCTATTTCCCTAAGTATGAATTCCATCATGCAGTCGGGTGTATCGCATCTTCAAATACCCTGTACTACAATTGGCAGACGATATGTTTACTTTTTCCTCTGAACAAATGAGGAATATAACTTAATGAAAAAATATTCAAATGTTAGTACTTCAGGTTTAATGTATTATTCGGTTAACATTAAAACCTTTTATCAGTACAACCAAACATTTTTTGCGACGTTTATAGGGAATTGTGGATATAACGTGCACGTTTCCCAAGAAAACTTTCGTTAAACGATGTTTCGGGTTCATAATGAAAAGCAAATAAAGCTTGGTACTCTCAAATGAATTTTAAAGTGGGCAAAACGAGCCCATAATAGTGGCACTTCTTGTAAACCCTTCTAGTTATATTTTAAAGTCCATCCACATGGACGAGAAAATGGTTGAAACACTACTATACACTATACACAATGTTGCTAACGGTTCTCAGTTTTTGACTGTGACCACTCTCTGTAAACAGAGTTTCGTAACCGGGTTAACAATGCCAACTTAGAGCCAGAAATAAAAAAGGTTATTTAGAGATGTTACTTAAAATAATAATACTTTGTGATATTGTTTTGAGAATACCATATGACGTGGAACAAATGCATCTCCCTCATTTTATAGAACCAGATTCAACTTATCTTAAATTGCAGTCATTTGATGTTAACTTTAATACATAGATACTTGTGTACTTGAAGTCATCATATCTTACTTGTTTTCAAAACAAAAAACACACAAGTAGGAAAAATCATGCCAAATAGAAGAACAACTCAGGATAAGTTCGTTGGGCTGGGGTTTGAAAAGTAACTCGTTACGCGTTCTGGAACCTGCACTGGAAGATAGTTCAAACCTTCCTCTTTCAGAATCATTCAGGACCCAAACGCGTAACGAGTTACTTCCGGAGATATCAACTTCCAAAGTTGACATGTCAGTACCTGCATTTTGCACTCTAGCAACCAATATGTAGTAGTGTAGCTGGGGGAATCCAACCATACAACACTTA
>JAAXOA010000232.1:0-24419 GCA_036561885.1 Salina celebensis | reverse complement strand
CTTGTTTGTGATACGATAATTCTAATTGTATTTATGCAGTAATTTTGAAAAATTAAAGATGCAATGAGTGAACCGATAACCTTTGTAAGTAATTTCTTTTTGTTAGATCTGAGTTTGCCATAAAGCAACCAGACCAAAGATTTATTTCAGTTATAATAAACAACATGAAGGAAAGCACTGATTGCCAAACATGTTTTTCCCCATTGTTCCATCAGTCTCCAAACAAGAAGCCGACTTCATAAGAGGACCCTTTTCCGAGGAGTTATATACAAAAGTCCTGGTAATTCTAATATAGTTTGTAACGATTTGAGAATATATTGGAATTATCATTGGTATACACACGTACCGCTGTGTACTCTGCTTATTGCCATCTTAAACAACTACATAAATTTGTATGTATCACCCATATCAATATCATTTCATTCACCAGATCTCCATTAAATTACTTCCATTAGTCCACACAATAACAACGGACTTTAGGAACAACAACTTTCATACAAAAATCACGAAAACAATCATCCACTAACCGCTAAAATTAGATAATGATACTGATTAACAAACAATATTTTTTTTTGCATAAAGAACAGCATAAAAATTATTCCTGTTTTAAAACAACTTTTGTTGAGCAATACTCAACCTCTAGTTAAATCATAAAGGTTACTTAAGAGAGTAAAAAGGTAATCATTTTGAGAAAGAAAAAAAAAAGCGATTGACATTAAAATGTCATTTTCATAACCATTCAGGGTATTTCTTGGTAAAGGCTGACCTACGTAAATCACTGTAATTTCGCAATTAAATTCTTCTACGTTTTAAGTTTTCAGTCGTAACTGCTCTGTATGTTGTAACATTTTTCCCAAAGAGAAAATAATCTCGGCGCAGTTGAAAAATTAATGGAAAAAATATATAATTCTTGTGGCTTTCTGCTGATCTCACCACTGATCGAAAAAAAAATCCTATCACAAAAATAGTTGAAGTATAACTAGTTATATTATAAAGTCAAAGGTGCTAGGCTAATCTTCATGTAGAGAAATGAGTGGATACAATGTGTTTGTCACTTGAGCATCTGCAAGTGGAATATCCTTGTCACCCCATCCCCATGGTCCTCCATGGATACTACTTGCTAAACTTTCCATAGTTGCTGTGGAAATTTCCTTTTCGTTGCGCCATGTACCATCACCAGTTCTTCTGACGCGGTCGCGGATCACCTTATCGGAAACTGTCTTGAGGTCATATGCCCATCCAATCCAGGCGAAAAAGTCGATGAACGCTGTGGTGAAGTTATGCTTGTAGCGACCCAACTCAGCGGTTTTGTAATCCCAAGGGAAAACATGATGGTAGTTATGCCAACCCTCTCCAAAAGCAAAGATTGCAACACCCAAGTTTTCTGCGGGATTGATCGTTCTGTTGAAAGAGAAAAAAAAATACCGATATGAAAAATGATTTCTCAATAGAGTTATCTTTGCTATTGGACCTTGACAAATGATTATCTGATGAATTGACAACAAAAACTTACTTGTCGTAAGGTTGATCTCCCCAAAGGTGAGCTGCACTATTCACAAGCCAAGTGCAGTGAAGGTTAAAGCAATAACGGAGCTGGGCAGCGAAACACCATGCAGTAATGAGTGATTCTCCCCAGAAGTACCATGCGACCAATGTGGGCATAAAGAAACTCACGGACAAAACCAATGGAACGTAGTGCCTGCGAAACAGATTTTAAGATAACGTTAGCCACAGAGGTTTCATAAACTAAAAAAAATATTGTCTAATAATATTTTCATAAGTGCATACTTGTGTTGGAACATGATGATTGGGTCAGCTTCCAAGTCAGACATGTCAATTTGCTTTCCCTTGGCCTTAACAGCAGGGTGCTTTCTGCACATAAGCCACCCCATATGCGCAAAGAAGAATCCACGTTTGGCATTGTGTGGATCAGCGTTTGTCTCGCTGTACTTGTGGTGCACTCGGTGATCACGGCTCCATTCGTGAACGCTGTTCTGTAAAACAAAATCATAAAACCCAGAGTTGTTAATACTGATTGATGATTTCCATGATTGGTAAATGAGTAATAGTAATGTGGTATTGGGAAAACCAATAAAAAAGTTCTCACAATTAAAAATCTTATCTAACATGTAAACTAGGCTGACATAATTTATTAGTCATGTTAAATTGCAGTACCTGGAATGATACGGTTTGCATAAAAATCAGAATCAGTTTCAGGGGTAACTTGGCCTTGAAAGATTTGTGGGAGTAGTATCTGTGGGCGCCTGCAGTGATTCCAAATGCCCCACATAAATGTACTAGACCCGCTGCAAAACAATAAAAATTCAATAAATTAGAAATTCATGTAGCATTTAAACCTTTATTTTATGAATTCGCAATTTTATAGAGATCCTTACCCCAAATAATAGTTTGCCACATAACTTGTCCAGTGATCAATAAATAAAGTCCATAAGCAGCGAAGACATGGAGGTACACAAACAGTCCCACGTTCCTCCATACAATGTCAACTTTGCTTGGAATGTCCATCACATCAATCTCTTCAGTTTCTTTTGTCTCATTAGTGCTAACAGTCTGTCGTTTTGTTACCGAGGTAACATCCTCAGTGGTGCTGAGTTCTGGCTTGGGGACCTGCATGCTGCTTTGTTCATCAGCGCTTTCTGAATTGTCACTTTTGTTGTCTATGGTGGGTTCAGGTGTGGAAGGGATCATCGGTTCGGAATCCACGGAATGTGAGTCGTGGGAAACACGACCATCTTCAGTTTCACTTCGACCCATTATTGCAGTAGAGCCGTCTGGAGGCATACAAGCTCAGGAATCTATAATTTAACAAGTCATGAACACGCTGTTTAAATCACTTGTGAAGATTTCGAAAACAAGATATATTCCCAAGAGAATATTTGTGTTATCAGAGTTTTAGTTTGTTTGCACTTGTAATGTTCCAAACCAAACATGTTTCCAGATATTGATCTTATGCATGTTTTCAAGTTTCAAGGCAGCTTTAATCCCAAAAATACAAAGACTTAAAAATAGAATAAGGTAATTTAAAATTACATTTGAACTGTTCTTGGTTCAATCAACTTCAATGATACCGCAATTAATGAGAACTAGACTTAGCTTTTAATTCTATTCTTGCCTCTCATTGTCTAATCTGTCAAATGAAAAGTCCTTCGAATTGTCCACGAACGATTTCGAAACAGGTTTTTCCCTATGAATAGAATGAAAATGATGCATGAAACCGTTCAATTGGTTTGACCGGCATGAGCAGTTAAGAAAAAAAAATGCATATGATCCGATGGTATCCCTGTGACGCCTGCATGATCAAGGAATGATTGTGCCGGCTTAACAAAGTAGGTAGACGTCTTGGTTGTTGGCATGCAAAATTGAATAGCACGCCTCGTTTTATACGTAGTGCAGGCAGGCAGGTATATCGGATCATCAGAACCACCACCACTAGCTCGCATGTTTTTTAAACGTGGGGTGATGCTAAAAACTACCGAATCGCAAGCACACAAAAATATTACCGGCATGAGCAGTTAAGAAAAAAAAAATGCATATGATCCGATGGTATCCCTGTGACGCCTGCATGATCAAGGAATGATTGTGCCGGCTTAACCAAGTAGGTAGACGTCTTGGCTGTTGGCATGCAAAATTGAATAGCACGCCTCGTTTTATACGTAGTGCAGGTATATCGGATCATCAGAACCACCACCACTAGCTCGCATGTTTTTTAAACGTGGGGTGATGCTAAAAACTACCGAATCGCAAGCACACAAAAATATTGCAAATGTGAGCTTTTCGAAAAGAACAAAAAATCACGAGCTCATTGAATGATTCTTTAGGCTACCTATCCACTCGCGTAGTGTGAATACCCGACAATTTTTTTACTCAAAAATACAACTAGCTCATATTGTGATGCAAGAAACAATGCTTTAAACGGTTGTGCGCTTATTTTTTTTCAAGTATGTAAACACATATTGGCTAATATGCAATTCATGTAATCCCTTTTTTGTTGCTGGAAAAGTGATAGTTTCGGAAGCGGAATTACTTGTCAGAACTGTCAGTTGCTTATCGTTACATGCGTATATCAATGAAATTTCTGCAATGCAGTTTTCAAACACGATGTGAAAGAGTGAACAAAAAATGACTTGACCGGGTTGTGTCTCCCCTCATTACATGTCTGCAGACATGTCTCTTGTGTTGAAAACGATGTAACATTCTAGCATTTCGTAACAGAAAAGGTAAATGAGGTGGTTTTGAAGGGAGAGAAAAAACTTTATTGGACGAAACGTCATTATGATCAGACTATGTAGCATTAAGTACGTGAATGATCGTATGATCCCGTCAATCCACCAATACAAACTGCATCGTACGAGACTATCTTACTAGAAGGTTTCAATTACAGCAAACGTTGTCTATTGTGCTCCTATTCTACGTGGATTTTGCAATACTTGCAATGTGGAAACCTCAGCGCTCTGTTTTTAGGCAACGTGGACAATCAAGAATATGATTAGGGTTTTGGGTTTACCTAAAACTTCCTTCCCACAAGTTTGAATATTCATTCTGCTTGTGTGTATTTAGGAGTTAATGACATGCAACGGACAATTACATTGTATAAACTTCTCTTGGCATTGGCATTGCAAACGTGGCAAAAAAAAGTTGTGTTTGTATGAAACGCGAATTCATGCTAAAGACATAATACGCATAATATGAGAATTATCTGTATGGCACTCGCCATTGAAACAGGGAGCTAGGCAACGATTTTTTATGCTCTTTTCCTTTTCTGTATAAAAATGGATACAGCTGGCGACTTGTTAGAAGTTTGTCTAAGAAGAATTTGCTCATGAGTGTTTTGACGTTATCCAAAATAACTTCCTTTGAGCTCTTAAGCTGATGTGGTGCTGCTGGAAAATGAGTGTATGCCAACTTGTCTTCTCAATTCTCAGACCATTGGGATAGCACCAAAAAAGCACGAGCTTTCTGCATGATACGCGCTGATTCATCTCCCATACGATGTACGAGTGGAAAAGTTAACCGTGGTCAGGTTACCTTGGGGTAGTTTCAAAGCTTGGTATACCACGAGCTAAAGCTCTGAGATTCGTCATGCTTTTTTTAATTCATGCCACCAACACGCTAACGGAATATTTGAGTTTGTTTTGAAATGGAGCTAAGCGTAAATAGTTTAATAGTATTTATGCGAGAAAAAAGGAATGTGAACAAAATCAATAACATTTGGTGCGTACCAATGCGCAATGCTTACTGCATCAATATGAACTCACTTGAATGGAAATATCTAATAGGCATATAAAAGTTTGACACTAATTGTTCTGTCATGAGAATTTAATTAGATATCTTGGGAAATGAGGTTTCCTTTTTTGAAAAGAAGCTCCATACGCAAAGAAAATTATTCATTCCGAATGGTATTCAACATGAACTGGGAAATAACACAATGCAATTTTTTATGAAGCTATTGCAAGAAAAATGGTTTGATGTGCGTCAATGCTTACATTTTGATGTTTTACTCGAAATTATAAAAGCATTCAATGAAATTTAATGAGGATTTTTACCTCAATCCATTTGTTTCTCATCATTATTCTCAGTAATGAACCAATTTTAAGTCTCACCAGTATAAAACTGGATGGTTCGTCATGTAGGATGTAATACACGTTGGTTTGGCAAGTGAAATTATAACCAATTTAAAAAGAAGAAATCCCAAAAAACGTAGAACACAGGGATCGAAATGTTTGAATATTTTAAACATAATCATTTTTTTTTCTCCAAAATATTGCGGTGGATGTACGTGTAGCATGCAAACTAAACTGCATATAAAATGATATTTACTCGTCTAAAGCTTGGAATTTTCCTTTAAACTATCTTGAAAACTTTCAAGGACATGAAAATGCAGGGGATTATTGAAGGAGACAAAATTATTCAGGTCTCCATAAACAGCTTTTAAATAATATTTCAAGACTGCCACTCAAACTAAATCTGACTTTTTATAGCTATACGTAGGCAGATTGGACAGTCTTTCTGCATGACAAGTCACATCTGTACAAAAAACGTATTTCTCTAGTAATATATTTATTAAGATCCTTGAAAATATGTGATGACAGCTATTTACAGCATTTCTAAAAAAGCAATTTGCCAGATCTTGTGCAAGTTTGCGTTTTACTTGAATAATAAAGCCTATTTTGTTGTGGTGTGCCAGGTCGGATATGAAGATAACTTTGCACTGACAATGTTTTGGATCATTTTTGTTATGATACTGGAAACACTCTTTTTTATGATTCTATTATCCTTACGTTCACCTTCACGTTTTCCGGATCACGTTTTTCAAAAACTCTGCACACATGTTTATATGATGCGGAGAAAGAAGGGACTTACGTGGTTTGTCCTTGAGCTAGAGAAGAGCAAGGCCCGATCAATAAACACCCGGAGATGACGGTAGGGATGCTATACTCCAATAGGAAAGCTGGGAATGTACTCGTTTTTTGCACAAAAGATGATTCACCAACAATGAAGTTTTCTCCGTCGAAAAAAACTCAAGGCTACTAAACAGTAGTTTGGAATCCCGAAATTGGTTAATTGGTGGATAAAGATGTGTTGGAACTGTCACACCTAGAAAACTGAAAACTGTGTTTGTGGATAACAGCAACCAGCAACGGAAAAGACGTAGAATGCTTGAAAGTGAAATGTCAATATGAATTCTAGTTGAATTCAATGTTTTCATACGCTTGCGATGAGAACGGTCTGAAAGGAAATGTTGTACTGGTTAGCATGTGCTTGCAAACGCTTGGTTATATATGCGGTTTGTAGAACTCAACTAGCTCTGAAGAAAGTATGCAAAAAGCCAAAAAGCGGATGAACTGTTGCTGCTGTGGCTATGGTCGTGTTGCTTCTTGTATTCCATTTAGTGCTAAGCAGTCTCGCCACCACTTTTACCAGATTTTTGCAAAATGTTTACCTTGTAGGATAGGAAGGACTTTGTATAGGAGATGTTTGTCTGATGACAGTTTGCAAGGAACATGCATGTTTCTCGCGGTGTGCAAGTGATAGGATGAATGGATGCAGGGGAAACATTGTGCGGAAAACGTTGTCATTAGAATGACCGTGTCCACGTATGTGTTTGTATTTGGAATGAGAAAAGGTTCCCGACAAATATCGACAGACTCTTGACCAAAGTCTAGGCTGAATTGGCAGTGTTTAGGAACGTAGTTTATGTTGACATGGGTAACAGTGGTGACCAGTGGATAAAAGGGATTAGTGCCGGACTTTGATTGACACGCATCGTTTCATATTTGCCATAATTAGTCATGTTTTTAGCGACAGGGTTTGTTACAAAATGTTATGGTGGACTTCGCGAGCAGGGTATGAAAACAATCTATAGCTGACAATAATGTGGAGCTGAATTTCAAATCAAATGACTAACTTGTTGCTTTGGGATTAATATGAATTGGAGCAATCAGTTTTGAATGAGTGTTTACTGACGCTTCACTGCTGTTATGTACGTGCCTCGTAATCCGATTTGTTGTGCAATGTGACACATTTAAAGCCTTATTGACAAGTGCAAAAAATCAGGGAAAGTGTATCGACGCTGGTTTCTTTCCATTATGTAATTTACAATGAAATTGAAAGGGTGACATGGACATGGTGAACTTTGAGATCTTTCGCGTAATGGTGAAAACAACAAAATGTATTAAGCATAATATATTTCACAATTCATCTGCTAATGTTTGAAGTAGAGATCCTTACGCAAACTTCTACTTCTATGGGAAATATATGCTGGATTGCACATAACAGAAACTATGTGCAAGTTGCTTGGATACATGTTGCTGTTTAATCATCAGCAAGTAAATCCTAATTCCCGGCAATAGCCTACTCAAACCAAATATAGAAATGCCTACTGGAAATAGTTTAGTTTATTCATGCATATCTACGTTACCTGCGGTGTAGTGGTTGCAAAGTACTGATTTCCGAAAATCATAATTATAATTAATAAATATACGCAATTCGAATAATCTCGTAGTAAATCTTTTGGATTACATACATGCATCAGAAGTTATAATGCAGTAATAACATTGCTGGAGAAAAATGATAAAAAGACGATGACGCACTCTATGGAACGCATTGTATTGGAGACGCTGTCAGCTCACCACGTTCACGTAACGTTAAGCAACAAATTAATCGGCTAGGTATCGTGTACATGGGTGTCGTCTCGTGACTCGTGACAGCTCGCATTCGTCAAACTGATGGTGTGATTATATTAAAACATCGTGGGTTTAAAATCGTTCCATAATTACCAAATCATGATATACCACGTAGAAGATGATAATATTTAGAGGGTTAGGTCAAGAACACGTTTTAGAAGTATTTGGTCTTCAGATTTGGGCCGTTTATGGACCTCGCATGGATGTTACCTATCTGCATAGTATATTAATTTACTCTTAATCATCTAGTAACGTCTCATGTTTTGATTCCAATTCGCACAAGCTATTTCATGTATTGAATCCACTTCTTACAATTAGATAGCATTTAACTACAGTGTGTATACACAAATATACATTATGCACCAAAGGGTGCTTTATTACTGATTAGTACATGAAGTAGTACTAGTAACATAATATGAAGTTTCGGCCGGAGCTATCAAAAACTGCCAAAATATTGGGGGTGTGTGCATGGGTTTATCAATGGATTACCCAATTTGAGATGATGAGCTTATCTCATTGAAGATAAATCCACATGCTGCAGAATGCTTTCGTATCGTGCGAATGTGTTTAGCAGAATCAAATGCGCATTTATTCAAATGCGCATTTATTCAAATGCACTTATCGGAATTAAATTGAATTGTAAACACAAAAATATAAAGCAATGCGAATTTGACAGGAAGGAAAGATTTTCTGGTCAACCAGTGTGCATGCTTGAAGCATGCCAATAATAATGCATAAACCACGCGAGTCTCATCTCATCAGTCATAACTTGATTTAACCTAAAATCCATTGGTCATTCAGAGTTGGTTCGATGGCTGATGATGACATTTATCCATTAACTCGATAAGATTCAATGGGTGTCATCATCGGCTCACAGCACCAACGCATGCTGATTTCCTAAATGCACGACCTTTCCCCTGAATTTGAAGATGGGACTGTGGGCCGACATGTAATTACGTTTTATACGTTGTAACTTTAAAAAGGTGCTGGCGATTGACGATGACATTAAAACCATAGAAAGTGAAAATGACTACACGGTGCTGCATATGAGAAAGTTGAATTACCTTACAATACAAACTGTATTAGAATGGATTGTTACTTTTACATGCATTTCATATTCATATCTGTACCTAAATTACATAGATACATACATACGTCGATCCCACTGTTGCCAATTCTTACTAGATTCAAGATCCATGTGAATGTAACTGAATTACCAAGTTAACTATATCGGTTTCTAATTGTATTTTAAATTGGAAATGGTCTCCTACCGAAATTCCAAATACTTGCTTATGGCTATTCGCAAAGTGTCTGGGTTTTTGTATTAAATTTTTGAATAAGAATTGCTATTTATTTGAAATATCTCAAAAAGCCACCGAAATGATGATTGAACGTTTAAAAACAAAGTACTTGGTATTTTTCTTTGGAAAAGCACAGGCTTCAGTGCGCGTCATATCCAGAAGCACTTAGGATTGAATATAATCTTCCTAATATTGACTTATTTTCAAACATTTACTATTGCACGGAGTATATATTCAACTTCCACTTAAAGACGCACGTTGTGACTTTCCCTGTTTCACATGAATGAGGTGACGAACATATTTTTTCCCATATCTAAGTCGACACTCGTTCTTAGGATAACGGATATTCCACTTGTGCTTAAGCAAAATAATTTCATTAATAAGAGTTGTTCTCCGAGCAAATTTAATTGGATTGTTCTGTCATACACTTCATGCGTTAATGGTTTTCCAGCTAAATGTTTTAAAACATGCTGATGTGATTCATTGAGTAATTACAACATATCAAATAGCTCTTACCTTTTTTAATTTTCGTGAGAACACAACAACAAGCAACTTTTTCATAAAAAAAGAAACATTAGTACCATAACCTGCTTATTTTCCTGTTCGCGTTTCATAGTACATGTACGTCTTTTGTTCGTTTTAAAAAGGGTAATAATGAATGAGTCCGCAACTTGACCTCCTGCTACCCATACTTCTGCATTGGCTGGCGCATTACGTAATGAAAACCTCGTAATTTGCGAATTTATAGTTTATGAAAACATTTCGATATTTATTCAATATAAAGTACCACGTTCCAGAATATAAACTATACTACATGTAAACGCATATAATACAATTACATGCATAACTTTGTTTAAATATCTTGTTGTAATTTTGCCAATGGTTTTGGCACGTGTAGTTTTTGCATGTTTACCCTTGCCTGGCTGCAAAGATAATTGTTGTGAAGTTTCAAATGCCCTCTAACAAAATTCACGGGTTTACAATTAAAACATGCGTTGGTCCAGAACCGATAATGAGCCACGCGATTAATTGTGGCTATTTCATCCTATACTTAATGTCTATCGTAAACGTAAATCATGAGAATTTCTTCCTAACAAGATTATTGTTATTGTTACCTACATCCCACTTGTGCTGGAGTTACCGTCAACTAGCGAAAGTCCGAATTTCCTTCGCACAACAATAGCTGAGTTGCCACGAAAAGTTTACTTTTTTCACAGCTTGATGGCAGCAACGAGGCTATTTCTTGTATAAACCTGGGTAACAATTTTCATGTTGATTTTGTACATTTTTATGTAACCTTGCTAATATGCACATTGGTAGTTCATTTATCGCCCACATTGTTGGATGTACACCACTTTGACTTGTGTTGATGCACAATGATTTGAAATTTTCAATTTTAATAACTGAATTGTCTTTCTGAATGACGAGTATCTTGCTAGATTATCCAATCCATACACAGAGAAAGTTAAGTTGAAAGTAGCTCGACACGACAACTTTAACCTCTCTACTATTTACAAACAAATCTTGTTGAACTTTACTATAAACCTTTCCGGAAATCTATTTTATCACCTCCGTAAACACGTGCACTTTGGTCAAATACTTCAGGAATTTGTTTTCCAACTGTACTAAGGATTTATCCTGGAGAAGAGAGAATGTAATAGGACGCGACGAGCAGAAGTAAACGTACAACCAATACTTTTTTTTCCTTGAAGTGATAAGAAAATGGTAAATTGTACCACAGCATCATGAGAAGAGAAAAGCAGAGGATGAGAGAAAGAGACTCGTTCAGCAAAAAGAATTGAACTAGAGAAAGGAAAGGACGTAAATGGGACATCGGGAGACAGAGTTATGTGACACCCCTTGAGACCATAATCTACTTTCTATCCAGGTCCATTACCAGCCTCCTCATTGTCGAAGGCATTATCAAAAACCGATTTCTTAAATTACTCCCTTTGAGACTCTTCTATTCTGGATTCTGCCTTGCCTCTTGCTTTTTTCTCAACCAATGTCATTTCCCCCGTTGTCGACAAGACAGAGTGTGTGTGTTACATTGTGAATACTTAAAAACTTTCTCTTTTCCCCTTCCTTTGTTCAAGCTACCTGTACTCTATTGCATTTTACGGTCTCATACTCAATTTCATCGATGAATAGAGTGGAAAAACTCAATCACTCTGAGGAATCACCTTTAAAAAATATTTAGTTAAATTGATCCAACCTGAACTTTATTGAAGCCAAGGTAAAAATACACATTATGTGAGTACCCGTTTTCTAAAAGCCCATTCTTTATCCACAGTCCTGACTAAATACTCTTCATCCTTTGGTATAAAATTGTTCCCTACTCTTTCTGCCCACTCATCTAGAAATTGATACATATTATATTCCATCCATCCTGTTATAACATCAGGTAGTTTACTTTAACTAACGACTATCATCATCCATACATTATGTATTACTTTTTCGTACGTAAACTGCTGGCCAAAATTCAGTTTAGTTTCACAGACAGAAACACTTTCTTCAGGAAATGTACTGTCTCCTTCTTGTAGTTCTCTATTTTAAGAATCGTCTTGCTAAATATTGCTCGGAGAAATGTGAGAATCGGATGGTGTAATGCCCCGGTTGGTTCATAGTTGACTGATTTATTACTCTCACCCACATATTATTCACACAAAAAACGACGAAAAAAAATTCAAAGAGATTCGAAGTAGTCTATAAGCACCCTATGTGTTTTGTACAATCAGTTCTGCAGTTAGGCAACTTCACAGGAAGAAACTATAACGACACATATCACCAAGAAAAATTTAAGTATGCATACATAATACACAATACAACAGCTATTATTCAGTTTCTTTCTTTTCCATGGTGTGATGAGACATGTTCAAGTACATAAATAGTACTATTATGTCTAAGAAAGAGAAAAAAACACGTTTTTTTCACGGAGGGGACCCTTATCGCAATTCATTTTGCAAGGAAAGGATTTATTCGCTTAAAGAACATGACAAGAGAGAGAGAAAAATGTAAACTGCTGTGCACGCAAACTGCAAACTAAACTCTGGTATTGAGAAAAAGGGCTTGCAAATTATTATCTACACATCATGCCCATCCGTGTCTTATTATGCAGACTTGATTGGAGGAAAAACGTTATTTAAATAAATATTCCGGAGTGCCAAGTATAGTTCTGGTAATATCGTTTTCACATTTTAAGCCTGAATTTACAGCCCGTAAAATGGACAACAAAACGGCAGTTATTGTTATGCTAAACGAAAAATATGGAAAACAGACTGTTTCCTTAATTTGTTGCCATCAGCATATTGTGGAAGAGAGTTTTTGTAGGCAGATGTGCGTTGGATTTACCTACACAAAGAAGAGCAACGGTACAAAAAAGGTTTCGTATCATTTTACCCAGCGGAAGTCGAAATTCCTTTTGGAACAACTGCTTTCCTTTTATAGGTTTGTCGTGGGGTGCAGTGCACACTAAACTGCTTACATTTTCCAAGACAAACACACAATCACGGTATTTTTACGCATACTTCATGAAATGTACAAATAGAGAAAATTGGAAAGCAAACTAAAAGGAGGATGACTACGACTGGGAAGATTGGAAGAAGAGAGTGTGTGCTTCAAGGGAATGCCTGCTGATAAGGATGGGGATACCAAGAGAAATAGGAGATAGATACCGTGCAACAATAAATCAAAGCATTTAGTCCGGATTCACGATCTGGGAAAACATGGAACAGGAAAAAGATGCAGATTTTCTGTATAAAATCACTGTACATATCAAAAATAAACTTGCCATGATGCTATAATGGTGATATGCCAGTGGGGGCTCTCTAGGACACTGATATTGTTGTTTTGTAAATCTACAAAATTCATTATTTGCCATCTTCTCTCTCACAAACTCTTTGCTTGCTTTTTATTACTGAATTGATACCGCCTTCACCTTATGCTCTTTTCTCTACAAGTGTTATAGTCTACTTTTAAATACTCTGGATGAGCTATTATTATTTGCCATGTTCTCTCTCACAAACTCTTTGCTTGCTTTTTATTACTGAATTGATACCGCCTTCACCTTATGCTCTTTTCTCTACAAGTGTTATAGTCTACTTTTAAATACTCTGGATGAGCTATGATTTTAAAAAACCATTGCAATAAAAATAATAAAGCATTGCTGAATCGTGAATTGGAAACAAACCAAATCCAGCACGTGCGGTACGTTTGGACTTACACGTAACTGTCATCAGGAACAATATGTACAATGCTTAATAACAGTATTGTGTTACTGTAATATGACCTGGAATCAAATACATACTATAAAGAAAACTACTTCTCTGTGTAAATTGTAAATGGATATACATACGTTGGCTTGAGATTGATATCGTAATGCGAGATTGAAAATACTCTCCAGTTTGCTATTTATACATACAAGATTCATATGCAGCCAAGAATTTGTGTGAAAAAATATGCCCTCGATTTTGTTCTTGTATAATGCATCACGTGAAAGTAGAATAGAGTAAGAAGGGGAAAAGCCGTGGAACGAAATAACCAGGCAACCAGAACGAGAAAGCGGAAGCTTAAATTTTCATTGTCATTTTGATGTCGGCGTGTTTCTTCCTTATACTTTCTTCATATTTTTATGGGTCTTAGAACTAAACTAGAGTGCTTGCTATGCATATATTTGCAGGATTTATCGTGTTACTCTTACTATAAAATATACTAAACAGAAATAGCTAAACGCTACCTCTTGCATAAGATCTCTTCACTCGATATGTTTTACACACAATGCAAACTATTTTCAGTCAAAATGATAGTGTCTTCAAAACTCTATTTTTATATATTATCTAGCAGAAGACGGGATTTGAGGGAGCCTTAATAATGACATTTGACACAAACAATTTGTTCGAAACTACAGACAATCTGGTCCACATCAAGTTCCAGTGTATATTGTATTTTTCTTCTAATTTGATAGTGTCCATGGGCAAATTATGTCAAATTCTACATCAACTCTTGCAAATAGCAACACATTAATAACAAGTTCGGACTACTTTTCCTTCGTTTTTGAAAATCCTAGAAATCACGGTGTCTTCCCAAGTGAACTTTAAGAACAATTGCAGTTAGTTTGAAGAAAATACAAAATTAAATGTTCAATGGTTGTATAAAAAAGGAATCTTCAAGTTCGAACTTTATGTTTATTTTGTCCACAATATTCATTCATTCATTATCAATTGGCTTTCACTTCACCTGGGAAAACTTATGTACGTCGAAACATCTACCTACATGCATAATATAACACACTGCCACACATAATAGAAAGATGGAAAAATATTATTGTGAAATATGTGAAACGGTAGTCTAGGAAAAGTAGTAGATAACGTTTTCTCACTGTATAAGCCATGTCACTTAGGAGCAAAGGTAAAAACACTTTTTATATTTTACTGGGAAGCGCGACTCTTTTGGCAAATTCTCTGATCGTATTGTGGGAATGGTATTGCTGTGTAAATGTTTCGCTTTGTGAAGCTCAGAAAGATCTGTTCTTATCAGAGGAACAAAGCACAAAAGAAACGAATCAAGCCAAATCCAATAAAAAATTCTTGGCTTATTGGCTTACTTTTCTTTCTCGTGCTTTCACATTCTCCCATGTTGCTTCTTTATAAACTGTTGTTGGAGCTTCTTTCGAGTTTGTTTCTGTGTAGGTAGTAGGTACTCTCCTTTGGCAGGAATACAATAAATGCAAAAAAAAAAAAAAAAAAAAATCTATACGCTTCAGACAAGGATTTTTGCAATTTACAGGAAAAAAGTCTCCGAAACTTTCGGTCGCTCTGTCCGGGTTACACAAATTTCGTTACAAAAGAGTGTGGATACAGCCATAAGGTGAGAACGAAGAACAGCTAAGTTTTTAACATACTTCTACATTTAAAGTTGTTTTGTTTTCTTTCTTAGTAAAAGGATCGACATAACTGCCTCTTGTTGCATACCTGAGATGTCTTCCATTTAACTGATTTTCAATTCATATATGTATTACGTTTTCAATTACACCAATTTACACGATAATGGTTCTTTGTTCCTTCATTCCATATGTGCATGAAAACTCCAAGGTCACCCAAACTTAAAAGTTTAACCAACGTCCCTCATTCCATAGCAAAATGTGGATGTTCATGCAATTATTACATAATATTACAGAAAAAGTGTATCATATAATAGCTTACCATGAATTACTTTTTATGATCTATTTTCATGTAACTCTTGTAAAAATCCTATTAACAAACTCATCATAAAATTGACTGTTCACTGTTTTGTTTTTGTGAGGTAATTCATCATAATTCTGCAAACACATAAACATACTACATAATGTAAGCCAAAACCAGCAGCTCTGTCATCATGTCAGTAAACCTTCGACAGTCTGCTTGACAGCCTTGGTTTAATAATAATGCCCAATCGGATCCCGAGCTTGTTTTGCATTAATCATACATTTTGACAGCAGTGACAACTACAAGTGCATTAAAAACATGATATGATGATACGAAATGATCACTGGATTGTAGAATCGAACTTTACTTCACAACAAGAATCATGTAATGAAGCGATTACAATGACATGTCGAAATAAGATTAATTGTTTCAGGATTAGATAAGATTTTGAGCAATTTTGTATTTTATGGCTGGAATCCTGATACTTGTGCCATAAAGTACAATAATTTTCTTGAAAACTCGTAATGATTCAGTTGCTCTTAAGATGGCATTGATAACAACTTTATCCAAGTGTGTTCTCCTCTTCGGAGTCTCGGTTTCGTTTGGAGATGCGGGTATTAAGCAAAGTAATTTTAATGGTCCGTCAAGTTATAAATCTCGTTTTTAACTGGTTTTTAATGGTTAACTCCTAGTGAGTCGAACAGACGTGATCCGTTACTTTTCCAGCATATCTGGCTCTAAAATAATTTCCGGACAACACAACCGAGAGCCAAACTCTGATCCAACGAAATGGACTCGTGTGGCTCGAGATATTACAGGGTTATACCCTGGACTTTGGGGTGGCGATTTCCTCTTTCTACCCGATGACGTACGCAGTCGACAAACGATGGTGGATGAAGCGATTCGGCAGTGGAATGCAGGCTCAGTCGTTGCATTAACTTGGCATGTGTGCCCACCCACTGTAGGAGAAACTTGTAACTGGGACTCCAACGGAGTTTTAGCCCAGTTGAATAATGACCAGTGGAACAGCTTAATACAGGATGGAGGGGATTTAAATAATAAGTGGAAGCAGAGACTGGATACGATCATTCCCTTTTTGCAGCAGCTTTCTGATGCTGGAGTTGTAGTGATCTGGAGACCGATCCATGAAATGAATGAAGGTATGTCTGCATCCGGGAAAATTTGCGATATACTATATACTACTACTACTTCAAATGTTGCACTATGTCAGCTATTGATTTTTGCATGGAATAATTCATAATACAGGCTGGAGTTGGTGGGGTGGTAGACCCGGACCAAATGGTAGTCGCAAGTTGTACCAAATCACCTACGACTATTTATCCTCGAGATTCAATAACTTGGTGTGGACATGGTGTGTCAAGGACGTTCAGATGGATTCTATCGGCGACTACTGGCCTGGTGCTGATTATGTTGACATAGCTTCTCTCGATGTTTGGATGAACCAGCAACCAAGCGACCAACACTATCAGAAAATGTTGGAAGTCGCCCAAGGGAAACCAATTGCTCTTGCTGAAGTGGGGGCAGTTCCAACTCCTGCCGTTCTCGAGCGACAAAACCGATGGATTTGGTTTATGGTGTGGGCTGAGTACTTAAAAGATCCTTCTTTCAATAGCGATCAAGGTGTCAAAGACACATACTACCTGGCACGGACTCTGCGACAAGGCGAGCTTACCGGAATTGGTGAAAGTGGTGAAAACCTAGCACTCAATCATCCAACAAAATCTAGCAGCAGAGAAAACTCATGTGTCGAATCTGGCAATTTGGTGGATGGTGCGTTGAATACACGTTGGGCCAGTGATGAGTCTGAAGAACAATGGATATATATTGACTTGGGCCAAGCTAGGGGGATTAAAACAGTGGTAATTGAATGGGAAGCTGCGTACGCAAAGGCATACCAGATCCAAACCTCTACCGATGAAACTACCTGGACTACTGTGTACGAGAATTATAACGGTGATGGAGGAACTGATACAATTTCTTTGACAGGATCGGTTACTGCAAGATTTGTGAAATTGTACGCGTTCCAGAAAGGAACGCCCTTCCGGTATTCTTTGCGAGAGGTGGAAGTATATTCCTAAAGAAAATGCTCATAATAAAAATGTTTGCATACGCTAAATAAATTATTTTGAAGGTAATTACATTCCCTGCTACTCTGTTTTTTGACGTTATTATACACGTCCTTATGAAAACATGCCTTGGCCTAGATTTTAGAATGACTGCCTCCAAGCCAAAGAGGCCTTGAGTTATGCCCGTGATACATTTTATTATCATAAAACCGAAACCTATAGACTGCTTTGTCTCTTATTCAAGAAAATTAGGAGTATAAATGAATAATCTACCAATTTTCTCCGTTTTGCCTTGTACGCTTTCATATCCGAGAGTTGATCAAGCAGGAGAACAAAAGGTTGTTAGGATTTTATCTTTGTCTTTTGTCCCTGCCATATACCATGACAGGTAATAAGACACAAAATTGTTTCGAGGAAACCTACAAACTTATCTGACACCGTCAAAGGCCTAATATAGAGTTTGTTCTTGTTTCATTTTGCAAATTCCAGAGAGTTTCCATAATAAACAACAAAACTGCTTGTTCACTCCAATAAAACTGCTTCATTAGTTCATTATTGTCAAGTTGTAGATTCTTGCAGCGAACGTAATGAATTACAGCACCTACCCAAGACACTAAGGTGGAAGAACAAGTTTTAAATTTGACAAGAACAAAACTAAAAAACAACTAGGAGCTTCTGTAGGTTACCCTTTTTTGTGTTGCTTTCTCCTCTTCGCATCGCTAAAAGGTACAGATGGGGGAAAATTTTACATTTTGGCAATTTGTTGAGTAACTTGCTACTATACCTAAAGAGAATATTAGGGTGAAATGGAATCGCATGAAAACCAGCTACTCAAAAGACGGTTTGCCTTCCAGCATCTTTTAGCGATGTTCATTCATCTGACGCTGTTTCATCTTTTTGCTACAGTAGAACATGAATAAATTGTTTTGTAAAGTGTAACGAAAATTCCCGGTTTTAGTTTGTTGACGCTAACAAGTCCCTGGCAAAAAATGACATATCCTTGCATGGATGCAAATGTAGTATGTAATCATACCAGGTGTGACACAAGGGAACAGCGTCCTTCAACATGAAACTTCCAGCTTACTTGCATTTTATTCTGGGAATGTTGTTTTGAGTGTTAACAGCTCTCAGCAGTATTTCGGACTTCCAAGATGTTTTATGTGCATTTGTTTGGCACATTGTAGCGAAACTATAATATGCTGACCGTAACTATCAGAACACAACAATGTGGGATAGATGCGCATTTAAGATCAACTTTTATTTAGGTTCCTGACTGACGTTTGAGTGGTTGCTGAGGGTGGAGAATATACTCCTGGTTTTGTATGGATATAAATGTACGTGCTTCATGCACGACTGGCTATTACATCCTTGAATTGAGTTTCGCATGGAGGACTGACGGACCAAGTCGACAGGAAAGTAGAAGTAAAAAGGTTCACCTAATACCAAAAACTAATTAGGCCTTTTCCATCAAGAGAGCACTTTCCACCACAAATTTAATATGGTTTGCCTCTAAATGTTCAATTTAGTTGTGATGTGCTTGGATGTGTTCTGTTATGATGAGCGTTAGTCACTGGTTCAACGAAGCCTAAACCCATTTTCTACTGGTGGAGATGGAGATCATGCTGCATAATAACAATAAAGTAATGTAAAGGTATATTATATTGAAGCGTGAGTCTTCCTTCTACATTCTAGTCTTGGAGTGGTCCTCGTCTTCTGAAAATGGCGAACCGATATTTACTTTACTTCCAATTCTCTGACAATCATGAAGTGCCTTGTGTACTCTTCTTCTCTAGCAAATATCAAGAGTTCGAAAACTGGATTCCATTAGGGATGGAGACCCTTTGTATACTCATAATTGATATTAACACAAGCGAAGACGGAAACAAGAATATAAACTAAAATTATAAATACATACCTTAATGTGTAGTTTCAAAGAAATCAAGTGCAAAAACATTGTATACAAATGAATTGTGATGAACCAAAGGTTGTTTCATTAAAGGACTAAAATATGTAGCAATAGCCAGGTTTCTAACTGGATTAAACTGGATATTGTTATTATTAGTTAAGTTATTATATTGTTATGTGATCATTTCACCCTGACAGGAGTTTTGGTTTTTCCTGTTACCTCAAAGATGAACACGTGTGAACCCAGAACTTGCCTGTGACACGGTTTATGCGGTTAATATCTGCATTGACATTTACAAGAAGTTATTAAAGCGTGACAGTTTAGACGAAAGAAAATTATGCGTCTATCCAAGCTGGTACTCATCACCTCAACTCATATGATAATCCACTTCTCCGTGACTTTCTCCTGCCAATATCACAGTGAACAAAATGTCGCCGCGTAGCTGTGGCGATGCGAAAATCGTTCGGGGCGCTGTTGCAATGGAGATAAGAAAATATTTCTTACCATGTTTTCGGGTCCAGTCGCAGATTTGCATTTTCCATCAAACATTTTTATTAGAATTACTGTATTTGATCAGATTAAAAATGTTGTAAAAAGTAATTGCAACATTGCCATTTTCTGATTTGTTGAGTAATGTCAATCATCATACAACGATGAATATTTCATTTTACGACCAAATAAAAACATGCACTTTCCCTGATTAAATACTAGCTGACCGAGTTTACCTCTCATGATTAAATTGAACAAGTTTTTACGTGATGAAACACAATTTATTTTACTATTCTTATGAAAATGAATGGATTCAAAATGACAATACTTCTCGGAGAGAAAGGAAGATATTCATTTAAGGAAATTTGTCCGGTGACGTTTGTTGGCTGAAGATCCCATTCAGGGAACAAGGAAGACATCTGGATGTGAAAAGGAATGGGGTAAGTTGGCCAACAGTGAATAGACCTACATATATCGAGATTCTTTTCATTCTCAACCCTTTTATTTGTCATGTGTGGTTTCCGGTCCTTTGGATTGAATCTTTTCATAGAAAATGCCTTCGGTCGAGACAGCTAATAAAATGACACGCGGCATTGTTACAATTCTTATATTTCCATTAAGAATCTGTCAAATACTTGGATTACTTCCTTTGGCAGTTTCACGGAGACAGGATGGATTTTCCGAGTTGAGCTTCCGGTAAGAAAGAAAGCGCTAGTCACACCAGCTACGGATGTTCATACCCAAAAAAAAGAATCTCGCTTTCCCAACAAAACTTATAATTTTATGATCCCTTTATTGTTATTTTTACTGTCAAGGTGGCTTTCCTTTCCAATTTTCTGGAGTTTTACTGTGGCGTTTCTAGTTGTAGAAAAATTTATTCAGGGCGTGCACTTCCGTTCCAGTCTTTGGGAGGAGGCAGGAGTTCTTAAGACTTTGCGAACTCTTTGTGTCACATTTCATTCGTTCGTGACTACAGCCAAGTAAATCTAATAAATTACTTTTTTTCCAGGTGAAACTCTGTCTCAATTATTCAATCAAACAAAATCATTATTTTTTTTTCTCTTCTCAGTTACGTCTACTTTCTCCTGCGATGTCGGCATTTCAAAAAACTGTTATGTGAATGGGATAACATCACGCAAAGTTTAAAGTATTGCAAAGTTGACCCAAAACTACGTCATTTTGCGATGATGACGTCTGTCGTCTTGTTAATGTACGCTGTTGTCGAAAACTCCATGTATATCTACACCGTAATTAACACAAACATTAGGGAAATTGGCCCTTATGAGCCTATCAAGTATAAATTTGGTGTGTGCTCATACTCCTCATATTAGTATTCACTAAATTAATTACCCCAAGTAATAACACGCGTCATTTGCTATTGTACTTAGAAAAGGACAAGTCCATTTCATCCCGTCTCCACGACTCCTGGAATGTCGAGGAGCGGCTACCCTTAAGCATGTTCATTGTTGTAACGAAAATTATTAGACAAGCTTTTGTCTCCTACTCTTGGAACTTTGCGGACGCCTTGTACGTCGTGTTCTTTCGAACTTTGTCATCACACTTTCAATCTCTTATTAATACAGCTATTGTAGTCGTCGGGGACAGCACTGAAGACAAACTACCTGGTGTTTGGGAAAGTATTCGTCATGAGTTTGAACAGTTATGTGGGCTCCTCAAAAAATTGAACGAGTTCTTGTCTCTACCCTTGTTACTGTCGTACACTCTAAATGTTATCTTGATGGCTATGCATGTAAAAGGATCACGTAAATTTTTCACAACAACCGAACGGGGCAAATAGTATCAAAAAGTCTGATGAAATTATCATTTATTTACTGGTTATAGCTATCCCAGTGGATCAGCTCTAAGGGAATTGAGGGAGGGCACGGAATGACCATGTATGCGTCTATGACTTCATCCATGTTAATCCTTCGAACGACAATGGTCACATGGTATGCATCACAGCTCCATGAGAATGCCCATCAAATTTTAGCTGTCGCAGGAAAGTGTTCTTCATCAACTTATTCCATTTCGGTAATGGACCAAAAGATAATCTCAACTTGACGTTTACTATCTATTATACATAAACTGTATACCTGCTATAAAGTCAAGTGAAAGTTGAACAAGACACACTTATTATTCTTGAAAAAACTTTCACTTTCTAACACTTTCTCTTCTGTCCTTTTTCTTTTCTATTTTCTGGCAGTTGGAGCGCTTGGAAAGAAAATTGGCAGCAGAGCGAGTAGGAGTTAATGTTGGAGGAATCTTTTTCGTATCTCGAACTCTTTTTGCATCCATAACCAGCGTGATATTTACGATTGAAATATTCCTTTTGCAAGCTGGGCAACCCGCTCAGACTACGTCCAGCAGGGAGAACTCCCTATAGCCTATAACAAAAGTTGATTTTCAACTCTCTTGGCCAATTTTACGCAATCTGGAGGAATATGTCTGGCTATTCAACAAGAGAGGATTGCAAGAGAAAAAACTTCCTATTTGCCCTCTTCATTTTCAACTGCCTCTCTTCACTTCTAGTTTACACGGATGCCTGTGCCTAATATCATTTGTTATAGTGTGCAGACAGACGCTTGGAAAGAGATTTTGAAATAGTTCTAGTCTTATTTATAGACATCATTTATACTGACGTTATAGAGCATGCCCAATCAAACAGTGTTATAATTTTCTGTATTTCTATCACTATCTCAATTTGAGACTTTTCCACTCTGTTTTCTATTACTTTTTGGTTACTACAACTTTTCGAAATAATAACATTTTCATGAATTCAACACGTTTGCATGTCCCTGGTAAAAAGTGTTTTTCTTGGTGAGATCAACTTTCTTCTTGCACACTTGATTTTCCCTCATACTTTCTCCATTCTATTTTATTCTGGATTTTCGTCAATTCCGAAACAAATATTCGTTTGTGTTTTTCCTTGGAATATTGCTCACTTTCTTATGCGTCATTTGTCGCTTGCAGTCGCATCATTCAATCAGTTAAAGATACAAGAAAAATAGTGTGTACAGTTGCAATTGTAGGTTGTTGCCCTCATATATGTAATACTTCTACTACCACTGAAACCCAAACTAGCACTCAACTATATGTGTAAGAATTATATTGTATATATAGAATAAAAATAAAATAACGAAGGAGAATACCGAGCAACTCAACGCAACCAGAATGAAGGAGCAGACAAGCGTGAAACGCTGTATTTTCAACATATGAGCATTGACTAAAGGTATTCCCTTCCGGATGAGTTGCTCTCTTTTGTCAAAATTTGTATAACATTACGAATGAAGAGTTTGTACAAAAAAAAGAGAAAGTCAATGTTCGAGTGCGTGAATATGTTTACGTTTTGTGTGTGTAGTATGATTCCAAACAACTCTACCGTTTCTACCTCTCCAGCGTGAAACAAACTATTCAAAAGGTGGTTGTGTCGGAACGGGGTTTTTTCCCTCATGCTCTATCTATTCATAATATGTGTAGTAGTATCAAAGAGAAAGTAGTAAGTAGAGATGTTAATAGAAGAAAAACCTACATGAATTCAAAGCTTTTGTGAAAAGCGTAGACAGCTCTTTTTGTACTTGTTCAGACCAATTTTTGTGAGACTTTTTAACAAGCTTTCTGACCATCTAACAAGGAATACACATTAACAGCAGAGCTGCTACAATTGCTAAGAATAATAGAGCCAAGCTGTAAAAGAAACCATTGGTAGAAATACCGAAAATCATAAAGAAAATAGTTTTACTTTCGATGACATTCTTTCCCAGTAGAGAACAGAGTCTAGTTGGAAAGATGCACTTAAGGAACTACGGCGTTATGAACAAGAATAGCCACTAGATTAAGAAAAAGCATGTATGATCGACCGCGGTATCACGATCGTTCTAAATGTATTAGAGCATATTTTTTGGCTGACTCTATGTTATAATTTCTGGTTCACTGGATTTTATGATGGTGTGTTAGATCAGCCAGAAATCTGCCTCCCTTCTGGGTTTCTAAGAAAATGTATTACTGGAATTATCCATGAAAAGTGAACTGTAAGTATTTCGCGAGGAGTTGAAACACACTGGAGTGCATTCAAAGAATATCCAGAAGTAAAGTTTCGTCTGTAAAGAATTGAGAGATTGGTTCACAGGCAAAATACATGAAAGAGAGAAAATTTATTGTTGAAAGATTTGAAATTCATCTGTTAAATTGTTATATTCACGTTTATAGAAGACACAATTTTTATTGGAACCACTTCGAGCCATTCGCTCATA